>NJDD01005294.1:105350-133756 GCA_002245505.1 Calephelis nemesis
AGCGGATGGCCGGATTTTGATGCGTTTTATTTTAATTGAAATCTGATGTGATCGAGATGGTTTTAGCTATACTGTATATAGATCTGTCCAGCTGTAAGCAACTGATTGGATTTAAGACGCCCTGTGGGTAGCCATTTCCTTTGAATACATATGAGACGTAAAAGTTTAATCAGTGAGGAATGCTGGTGCAATTTAACTGGTCTAATGTTGGTGCTCTAAGATACGAGACGTAACTCTGGAATGCCTACTGTTGAACCCATCGGGTTTGGACTCATTCGATTCATCTTAACGAGACCTGTTCTTGTTTTGATGACAAGGACTTTATTATTGAACTGAAAGGTGTCTAAAGGATTAAAATTTAAAAAAATAAAGTATCTTATTCCGTAATATTTGCAGTTTATCTAAAGCACAAACCTGAAGATCTTCAGCTAATTTGTAAGTTGATTTGTAAGGATCGTAAAGGATATTAGTCATATTAGTAGTTATTTCACTTTAAAACATATGTGAGACCTTATAGTTAAAACAATAACGAATGCTGATAAAACTGAGGTGGCCTGATGATGCAGCTCGAAGATAGGAGACTTAACCCTGGAATAGCTACTTGTAAACCCATCAAATTTGGACTTTTTACATTCACCTTAAGATCTCTTTAAAATTTCTGATTACTTGACGACTTGATGATTATGTTCCGTAATTTTCGCAGTTTATATATTATCAAAAAGAGATTGGTTGTAAGTTAGACGTATAAGAGTGTGTCAGTGTGTGTCTGTCTGTGGCATATATTTTGAGTGGATGGACTGGTTTCGGTGAGTTTAGTTTTGTTTGATAGGTGACGTAATTAAGATGATTCTTAGCTACGTTACATGTAGGTATTGTCAGGGGTTAATTTAAAATTTCAATTTTTAAATTATTAATGGTAAGAAATAACAATATTTTGTTTAAATTACTTTGTTGTCAAGCATAACACAGTATTAAAAAAATAGATAATAATGTATAGAACATTCAGCGTCGTTTGCCAAACCCAAAATATTTCTTTTTTGGATATTTCGTCGCGTGCTCAATAGTGGTGAAACTTAGGAAAAAATCATATATGATAAAATTGTTTTCTTTACAACAAAGAGGAATACATCGTCAGAGTGCGCGTAGTGACTAGCTTGTGAAGGTCTGTGTATTCAGGTGGATTTGTGGTGGGATGTTTGCTTATTTGCTCGACGGTAACCTGGGTAATTTTCATCCGATCTTAATATATTTTTGTAGGTGTGCACTTTGTAGACAATATTATTTGAAATTTTAGGGCAAAATAAATTTTAGGCAATAATTTCTTGTGTAGTTTGTTCGTTTTAAATGAAATAGCTTAATTTAGTAATTTCAAATCTTTTTTGCAGTTAGTATTATTCAAAGCATCTTCACGCCCATATCCCCGTAGAGTTAGGCAAAGGCACAACAAAGACACCCACGACTAACCGAAGACACTGAGTCCCATGTTTAAAATGTGTAAAAATGTGTACAACAAATTCAAAAAGTAATATATTGCACTCAATTTACTTTTAACCATAACAGTAACAACGACAAAAACGACGTGACGGTGTTAGTGACGACGTCGTGACGGTGTAGCTTCGCAAAGCTATTCAATTCGGTGATGATGTCGACACGAGGTCTTGAAGGTGTACTAATGGAATTGAGAAGAAGCTGTGACAGTATCGTGACGTCATGACGGTTTTGGTGATGATGTTTTTACGGTATTATGATTGTAACGGTGTTGGAGACGATGTCCTAATAGTCTAATGTCGATATTGCCAGAATCTTGGCTATCTCATGGCAATGCCTTTAATGCAATTTTTTTTAAATAACAAGTCACACAAATTGAACCCATAACATAATCCCAAAGTAAGCAAATTATATGCTTGTGTTATGGGTGTAATTCAACGATTCTAATACATTGAAATACTAACATAGATACCAGAATATATTTAATAAACACCCAGACCCGGATCTGCAGACATTCAAATGTTCATCATACAAATGCCTGCCCCCGTCGGGAATCGAACCCGTTATGCTAATATTCGTACTGTTGCGACCGTACCCTGTTACATCCCTATCTAGTATACCCGTCTGGGGTAAAATATTTGATATAAATGTTTTGTTTAAAAATATTACCCATTAAGTAACATTATTAGCAACAAATTAACCTGAAAAATAAGTAATAAAAATAAGGAACGTACATGGATTTAAACATTAAATTACAATGAGAAAACTTATAAATTCTTCAAAGAAAAATTGAAAAAAATGTAGTGAAAATTATAGCCACATCATTAAAAAAAAACACCGTCACAACATCGTCACCAATACCGTAAATAATAAATAATACCTACTAAAACTGTATTGCAAAAGTGTGCTTGTTTGTGTGTAAGTTTTGTGTAAAAAAATGCTGGATCGGGATGAAGGATATTTTTTATCTTAATTTGGATAACTAAAATACTTTTATGAGCGGGCGTAGCCGCGTGTACTATCTGACAAAATACATTATGTTAAATTTTAACACATTGCAATTGTCTATTGCCAATAAAACACATATTTTACAACTAGTAAACATTCTAATGTTCTAAAACAACAAACAAGTACGAGTATTAACTAATTAATTTTAATGATCATCGCCACATAGTATAAAATTAACTAACTGTCCACTGTCTGTCTGTGTGCTTAAAACTTCTGGAAACTAATGGATTTTGATGCAGTTTTTTAATAGAGTGATTCAATTGGAAGGTTTATGCGTATGATAAAATAGAAGTAGGTATATTCACCCGTGCGATATTGGGACGAGCTGCTAATTAAGAATAAGGGTTAAAACGCGTCTTTTCGTCGTCTGTAATTTATTGCAAAAACAATGTGATACATTGTTTGATAGGCTGCTTATTACAATTAAAACTAGGCTGACGTAGACTAGCTTAAATTTAAATAAGTATCTACTATCTAGTTTGACAAAACTAGATAGTAGATACTTATTATATAGTAATTAGTGCTGAGTTTTCAAAAAAAAGTTAAAATGATTTTCGTTCGTTTATATTTTTTTGATACGAGTATATACTTTTCGATTTTGTTAATTTTATTTTTATTTTAAGAGATGAGTGAAGATTTATTTATAGCGTTTTGGCATTCTAAGGTCCCGTTATCCACTTTTGATAAGATGCAACGGTTTACACTTCGCAGTTTACGTGTATAGATTATTTGTACGTGAAAGATAGCGAATAAGCCATGACTTCTGATAGTAAGAGGGAAGAGAAGAGATAGCCGTAGCCTACGTACACCCTAGATACTATCTCGAGGCCGATCGTTTGGGTACACTTTGCAAATCAACCGCCTACTCTACCCCCTAGACTGGAACATGACCCTAGCATTATGGCGGCTGGAATCGTTAAAATGGTAGATTATTGGCACTCAGGTAAAAAACATCAGGTAAAAATGAGAGATATTAGTTACGTTTATCTAAAATCGTGTTGGTATATAATATCTAAGAGGAATGGGGATTTATCAGGGTGTCACCAAGAAGCAAGAGGGGCAGCTGCTTTGTCCTAAAACTTCTAAATAGGTTGACAAAAAAAGCAAACAGTACAGTATAGTACAGTCTTTAACTTGACTTTGTTGATCGGTTATGGATTACGAATAGAGTTCGGACTCAGGGAAATGAATCAACTTGTCACGTCCTTTACCAACCTTTTCGAAGAACTCACGACAGAGAATACCAAATAGCACGTATAAACTTATAACTATATAATATGCGAGGAGTTAGGGTTGTCACATGGCAAGGACATGACAATTTATGTTGTTTCCTGAGCTCTTACTTTATTCGTGTTCTAGTCACGGTGGTGGGCGGTAGGTAGACTTGTCACATTCTGTGTCATTTGAAAGACTTCTCCCTACAACAGTTATTATACATAACTAAAGACTTATTCTACATACTTTCCTACTACTCTATCGGGAATCATTTGGAATTACAAGGAGAATGTCCTTTCAACTATTTCAACCACGATAGTTAAAGAGTGGTATCATAAGTTTTAAACTGTTGGACAGATTATGATGCGGGTTTTCTTTGTTTAAAAGCTGACATAATTGAAATAGCTCTTAGCTACATCACTCAAAGGTTTTAAAAACTTATAATTATGTTAAGATTATTCTTATACGTAAGTAAATTATTAAACATAAATAGAAGTATCTCATTTGTTTTCTTTTGGCAATTGTGTAGATTTTTTTCATCAGTTGTAAGGCTCACAATAAGGAAGGGTACGTATTATATAAAAATAAAAGTTAAGGTTTTCAAATATTTTAATATTTCATAATTCAAACATGCAATTGTTGTGCTAGTGTCCGTCATCTATAGTCATAGGCACTGAAGGATCGGGCTGAAAGTCAAAGTCTAGCTCTCCGGTCCGTATTATCTCCTTGTACATAAAGGCTGAGGCACGTGGGGTCCGGGTTCGTTCTGGGCTCTCGTAGTCTACTTCATAGAGTCCAAAACGTTCTCTAAAAGAAGCAAAGCGGTTAGGAACAAACGTAATAATATTTAAATGTTCTGTGACTGTATAAGAATGTTTTAGAGTCCGTATCTATATATCTTACACAACATAAATTAAATCGGTGACAAGTTACATTAAAATCAACTGAATGTAAGCAGATGAATTTATTTTTGCATGAATATTGTGCTATGATATCGAAGCAGCAGAATCTCATTAATTTATTCAATATTGTCTTTAAATAATTTAAAATCTTGAAATAGTAGGAAAACACATTTTGGAGAAAAAGCGTTTAATGTAAGTTGAAATAATGTTATTTTTATGACATTGGAATGCAAAAAAAGCAAACGAATTTTCTCATAGTAAGAAGTTTTCTTGTTCTCTTATAAAATTTCATCGATTTTCGTAGGCATCAAGATTAGAAAGATACTAATCGATTTTAAAATCCAAGCCTTAAGTTATTAAGATTTGAGCAAAGGCAGCGATATCTTCAATTAAATAACTATCTACTACTGCATATTTACATCTATTCACTCTATGTCACACATACATATACACATATCTTCACACAAGTCCCTTACGGGATAGGCAGAGAGTGCCAGACCTTACGATTGTGACAAACCTGTCTGGCTTCCTTCATATTCCCTTTTCATACAAACACGCCGGTTTCGGAGACTCTTAACACCACCTTCGGATAATATCCGAGTGATCTGGATTTTCATCATTCTACTAACAAAATCCAACAAATGACTTAAGTACAGAAGAGATAAAATCTTACGTATATCCTTGTGTCCATTCGAAATTATCCATGAGACTCCATGCGGTATACAACTGGACATCAGAACCCTCGTCTATAGCATCTAGCATTGCGTCGAGGTATAGCCTATAGTAGCGAATTCGTATTTCATCATCTACACCCGCTACCGTTGATAGACCGTTTTCAGTTATAAATACAGGTGGATTATCGTAATCTTCTCTAATTTTAGTGAGTAAATTGTAGAAGCCCCACGGTACAATCTGCAAGGAATACAGAATTTAATAGAGAATATTTGGGATTTGGCCTAAACCCAACCTTATTCTAACTTAAATATCAATAATAATGTGACCAAAAAGATTACTGAAATCTTTAATCTATTGTCTTTCTCTTCATGACTGCGCATTGTGCGTTGCGCATTATGCGTGCAATACTTGATCATTATTTTTCTGTGATGTTTTTTTTTAAACTGCGATATCTCTTTAGATATTCATTTAAATCGAATGTATATACAAAACATCTTCGCAAATAATGCGATATTTTAGAACAAATTAAGTGAGCATAAAAATATGCTGACGAAGTTTTCTAGAATCTTTAAAGGAAAAAATGTTGTTATACATGACTATTTTATATTTACATAGCGCACGTAAGGGAAGCTCACGATAAGAAAAAAATCTCCCGATTTTAAAACATTCTACATTAGTGCTATTGGTCTTGGCGTGATTATATATACCCTATAGCCTTCCTCGATAAACGGGCTATCTAATACTGACAGATTTTTTTAAATCGGCTAGTAGTTCCTGAGATTAGTGTGTTCAAGCAAAAAAACAAACAAACTCTTCACTTTATAAGGAAGATTTTATTTGTATGGCTTTAATTTGTATCATTGGCTAAAAAGTTAGGGTACACGCGTAATAAATAGCCTACACCCAGGCATTTACGTGATGAACATAATATATGTATGTTCTAGTTTTGTGTGTTGTGTTTCCGGGTCTAGGTGTTTGTTCAATTTATTTAAATTTATCGCCATCTAACAATCATACCACAATAGTACGATTTACTTACTTTGCGGATAGATCAATTTGATTTAAGGTATAAGTAGTCAAGGCTAATAATTGCTTCGTTTCATCAAGCGGTTTTTTACAAACATTTAATTTTTAATTTGTCAAATACTACATAGGCGTCACTTCACCAAAGCTGGTAAAGGTTCGGATTGTACAAGACTACGAAAATCATTGACGCGTCAAGTTTGTCAGTAGTTTTAATATGTCAAATGCATAGAAAAAGGAAGAGTTCAATGGTCAAATGTTAAACAGTTCTTAATAGTCAAGCCTTTTATTAGTACTGAGCACTGATCATAAGTTTACGGCTTGTCAAGTTTACTATACTCGCTACTATCTTTGTAAATCAATTCCACTTTTCGTTGTAATTTTATAACTCAAGAACGGGCTCACCTATCCTAACCAAATATTTAGGCTTGGTTCGGATTATTTAGTAGATGGTTTACGTAAAGTTTGCACAAAATCAGTCCAGCGGTTCGTCAATTATCACATTTTTCATCAGTATCAGTGAAAAATGAGCTAAATAGTTGTCCCGTGTGTAAGTGTAGTGGAATCAGACTAGTGGATTATCAATCAGATAAGACCTTAACTTGATTTGGCGAAACAAAGCCTTTTTATGTATTTGACAAATTAAAAAAAAACAGGGTTAAAAAACCACATAACAAATCAAAACAGATTTAGCGTTAACAAATTATACGCTGGATCATCAATTTATGTAATTTGTCTAGGAACATTTATTTATCTAAATGACTTCGTTTTTTTAATAAAAATATTATGTGTTTGCTGGCGTGTATTTTTTACGCTCTATTATCTCAACAGTCCTTCTTCATCTTCTGTCAGCCTTTATTACATGGACCAATTCGTTTACAGTAATTGATTGTTAAAAGTAATGTCAGTTGCTGTTATGAGTAATTTTGTCGTTCATTTTATTGTGTTTACTTTAGACCATATGCAAGAGGTGTATTATTAAAAATGTTATTTAACTCACATATAACCAATATGGCCGTGCATTTTCCCAATCAGGATCAGCATAAGTAATAACCCCAACATCATCGTGATATGATGGAGAAGCGTAATAACCGTTAACTGATTCATTTCTGTACACGAGCGAAGAGGTGTAATGATTAAGCCCAAAGAAATCTGAACTTCCTCTTATCATTTTGATTTCTTCTTCTGTAAATTCTGGTAGTCTTGATCTTAAAAATCCTTGTTCAGCGCTTTTAGCAGCAATTTTTTGTTTCATAGTAGGAGGGAAATCGCCTTCTTTAGAGAATATCGGATGAGCGTATTGACCCCACTAAAATAAGACAAAGTTAAAAATACAGTTGTTTTGTTTTATAATTTACGAGATTAATTATTAAGATTACATTTCAAAATAATACTATATAGTATTAATATATACTTAGTCTGGCCATAAATACTGTTACACTTAAAAATAAAAAAATATTACATTTGAATTTCGAATCTGTCATTTTTATACGATTGTTCATTGTGTTTTCTCATTTTGGCGCCAATACATTGTACAATATTTTGCGATATTAAAATGGAGTGGGGTGATAAAGAGAACCGAATCGCTGTGATTGCATTACACAAAGTAGGTATGGAGCCAAATGCAATTTATAAAACTCTCCATACACTTGGTTTTAGTAAAATGTTTGTGTACCGGGCTATTAATAGGTACAATGAGACTTCCTCTGTTTGTGACAGAAAAAGATCTGGCCGTCCACGTAGTGTTCGTACGAAAAAGGTGGTCAAAGCAGTAAGGGAAAGAATTCGAAGAAATCCTGTCCGAAAGCAAAAGATTTTATCTCGGGAAATGAAGATAGCACCTAGAACCATGTCGCGTATTTTAAAAGATGACTTAGGACTTGCAGCCTATAAGAGACGCTCTGGTCATTTCTTAACTGATAATTTAAAGAAGAATAGGGTCGTAAAATCGAAACAATTACTGAAGCGGTACGCAAAGGGAGGTCACAGAAAAATTTTGTTTACGGATGAGAAAATTTTTACAATTGAGCAACATTTTAACAAACAAAATGACCGTATTTATGCTCAAAGCTCTAAGGAAGCTTCCCAATTAGTCGACAGAGTGCAACGTGGACATTATCCAACTTCAGTGATGGTTTGGTGGGGTGTTAGCTATGAAGGAGTGACTGAGCCATATTTTTGTGAAAAAGGTATCAAAACATCGGCACAAGTGTATCAAGATACCATTCTTGAGAAGGTAGTTAAGCCCCTTAACATCACCATGTTCAATAACCAAGTATGGTCCTTCCAGCAAGACTCGGCGCCGGGTCATAAAGCTCGGTCCACGCAGTCTTGGTTGGAAGCGAACGTTTCGGACTTCATCAGAGCTGAAGACTGGCCGTCGTCTAGTCCCGATCTTAATCCGCTGGATTATGATTTATAGTCAGTTTTAGAGAGTACAGCTTGCTCTAAACGCCATGATAATTTGGAGTCCCTAAAACAATCTATACGATTGGCAGTGAAGAATTTTCCCATGGAAAGAGTGCGTGCTTCTATTGATAACTGGCCTCAACGTTTAAAGGACTGTATTGCAGCCAATGGAGACCACTTCGAATAAGCTTTTTATATTTTTAATTGTTGTATATTTATGTATTAAACTAACACACTGTAAAAGTAATATATGTTATTTGCAGTTAAAAAAATATTTTTTTTCTTTATTACAATATTTATGGCAAGACTAGGTATATATAATAAAATATATATTTTATTATTTTTTATTTAAGAGATTATTCTTTAAAGATATCTTTAATTGTAAAGAAAAGAACATTATCATTAACTACGTTAGTACATATCTTATATCTAAGTTTACATGTTAGGTAAATAAAGTACCTCAAATTGATTTTGGTCTTCAGCTGCTTCCACATCTCTCTCTGATTCAGGTTCGTTCCACCCAGCACTAAGAGTTATACCAATTATTCCATTTTGTGTCGGTCTAAACTCATTATTATACAAATGATAAGTCCTTGCATGAGCTACTAGAAGATTCTTAGCACACATGTATTCACCGTATCCAGAAATGTTATACATTGGTGCTAAAGATGCGGCAGAATATCCTTGGTAACATACTTCTTTAGGTTCATTTATAGTAATCCAATATTTGACACGGTCTCCAAACTGTTGAAACAAGACTCGAGCATAATCAGAAAACCAGTCAGCCATATGTGGGTTTGCCCAGCCACCGAGTTCTTGCAACTTCTGAGGCAGATCCCAGTGATATATGGTCACCATAGGTTGGATATTGTATTTTAACATTTCGTCAATTAAGTTGTTGTAGTACTGGACTCCAGCCTCATTAATTTGATCTGGGAAACTTGTTGGTAATATCCTAGTCCATGACATGGAGAACCGGTAAAAATCAAGTCCGAGCTCTCTCATCATTTCCACATCACGTTTGTACTGGTGGTAAGAGTCGGCAGCTACATCTCCTGTGTGACATTCTTTAATAGGGCATGGTACTTGATGTGTCAAGCGGTCCCAAATATTTTCAGATTTTCCTAAAACATAAATAGAAAATTTTCAAAGCCACTTAAGTTAAGGCATAGATTAAAATATCTTTTTGTCGTTTTTGGGTAACTGTACATTTACATTCCATTGAGACACAGAAACCTGCAGCTAATATGCATACGTGATTAAATGCTGTAATTTATGTTACCAGAATAAATGGTTGCAGTAAATTTTAAACCCAGGAGGAAACATTGTTGTGTGACTCCGTTTCTGTGTGTGCGTGTTTGTGTGTGCGCGTGGGCGCGTTTGTGTGTGTATTTATGTGTGCGGGTTTTAGTATTACGTGCAGGTTTTGTCACAGGTGATTTTGTTTTTTTATTGTTATTAGTACTTATTCAAATCTAAATCTCACCATCTTCGTCCCAAGCACCTTCGATTTGATACGAAGCAGTGGCGGCACCAAACTGAAATCCATCAGGAAACTTTCGTTTGCTTTCGCGTTCTAGAGTTTTGTTCTCTACCAGGTAAACATAAGTGGCCAAAAGTATAAAACTGTAAAATGTAAATCAATTAAATAACTGACTAAATATAGTTTTTAGACATTAAGAAGCAGACAAAAAATAGGGAAAACTAGAAATTAAAGAGAATTAAATCCGATCACCAAATCTTTCTTTTGACTTATCTTCAAATTTGTTTCTTTTATGATATTGGGAGGCAAACAAGTGGACGGATTTCCAGATAGTAAGAAATTCCCGCCGCCCAGAGACACCAAAGGTGATAATGGTTCGTTGCCAACTTGAGGCCGGGATTTTAGGCCTCGAGAAAAAGTAAGTTTACCGGCTACCGGGTAGGGTATCTTACGGAAACGGTTAGCTAGTTTTTTTTTTATAACATTGGAAGGCAAACGAGCAGACGGATTTTTTGATGGTAAGAAATTCTCGTCGCCTAGGGACACCAAAGGTGGTAATGGTGCGTTGCCAACCTGAGGGCGAGCAAAAGCAAGTTTACGGGCTACCTTACCCTCCAAACCGGCACACGTCATGACGTTATGGCGGCAGGAATAGGTAAGGCGGTGGTACCAATCCGGGTAAGTCGCTACGAAACTCTACCACCTAATCAGATGTCATGGTGTTAGCCACGGTAAGCCTATGCTCGTCTTTTCCGAGCTGATAAGAAGGCAGATAGTCTATTCTGCAAAGAAGCCCGGACCAACACGGAAAAAATAAGAATGTCGAAAACTATGTTATTACACCAGGAATACGCAAGCCGGACACGAATCCTGCAATCTTATAAATTCTTTTACTAAATTATGCTAATGATAGTGACAAACATACAAACTTTCGCATTTTACGAACTGCTTGCTAAGAAGGCAGATAGTCTATAAATAAATATATAAAAAAGTATCCTTGGACAAGTTACACAAATTGAACCTAACCCTAAAGTAAGCAACTCGCTTGTGTTATGGGTGTTAGTCAACGATACTAATATATATAAATACTTAAGATACCAGTGTAAATTTAATAAGTACCCAGACCAGACAGAAATGCAGGCACCTAAATGTTATTCACACAAATGCCTGCCCCCGTTGGGTATCGAACCCGAGTCTCGCGGTTTGTCGGTGGAGTCAGGCGCGTACGCTTTCCTCTCAATCAACGAGGCAGTGAATATTAAAATTAATTTTTGAGGCCTTAGGAACAAACGATTTAATTTGACTTTTTAATTCAATTTATTAATTTTATTGTAATTTAGTAGAAATTTTTAAATTAAAAAGAAGTGTAGTTTTTAATCACAATTTAAAAAAAATCTATAGACCGGTTTTTATAAATATCATATTTTTTAAATTGCCTTTAAAGCAAATATTTTAATAATGGAATATACATTATTAGACTTTTTTGTGATAAAAAAAACATTTTATTTTTATGTGTATCTGACATCGAAAAATACAGGACGAAAACTGTAGTCAAGTACGCCTTGAATGTTGAAGGTGGGTCACTGTCCTGTGGCCAGGATGTAAGGTTTCTTATGTAAATCTACCTGCTATTCCTCCAGAACAGGACATTGTCATTTTGGATGTAGGAATACAGGATACAGCACAATATCAACGGAAAAATCAATTGCTTTTTAATGTCATAAAGTTGACATTTCCATTTTACATAAATTAATTTTTTACTGCCACTGCTGATAAATTTAATTTAATTTATTTATTTTGACTACCACGAGTGTAGCCCTTAATCAAGAATGGTCTAAGTTGGTAGAGGCCATTTATTAAAATGTTATTACGTTTCCAAACAAATGATACTCGAATTTAATAAGTGGTTTCCGAACAAACGATGCTCTTTCAATAATATAGTCTGTGGCTGTGAATGGCATTGACATTCGTTAGGCGCGTCTTTTAAAATACGAAAAATTAAATGTATTTTTCAATATTTCTGAGAGATTTTCTTAATATTTTTGTCAGTAAGAACCTGCTCTTAATAATAACAAATACAACAAAAAAGAATGAGTGAAATCGGTCCAGCCATTCACGCGTGATACCATGACCAAGGAAAACGGGTTTCATTTTTATATATATATAGAAGAAATCTAAAGAACTTAAGTTCATTTTGGTTTTGGAAATATGAATATTGAATTATGAACTTATGAACATAGGAATTGCTTATTTTGATTTTTATATAAAAAAAATATGAAATTAAAAATTTTAGTAATAATAAAATACTTAAATTTTGATATGTATGTATAATTAATTAATAATTTAAATTTTATCATTCGTTGTTTCAATTTAAGTAAAGGCGAAAAACCGTTTCAACGAATAAATAGTATTTTTATAATAAATGAATATAATATTCAAGTACAAAAATAATATTAAAAAAAATAATGTTAAACATTACGATATAGAAATTATAACAGAATTCACTTAAAAAAAACTTACAGCGCCTTAACAAACATCTTGGACTCGTTGCTCGCCTTCCATTGGAGTCTGTTTTAAACAATTTCGGTTGCAGGTTTTATAACACCTTACTATTAAGGCTTGGATAATTTGTTATGATAAAATTAAACATGATTGACGTATCAGGCACTTGAAATTCGCTTGTGGCATTTTAAAGAAAATTTATACTAATATCATAAGTGTCGGAATGTGTGTTTGTCCGTGGTTACCATTTCAATGTGTGGGCTGATTGTCATTTTTTTTTATTTGACGTAGGTACTATATCACACTCTTATCAACGCAGACTTAAAAAGACTTAAACAAACAATTGCAATACACTTAACATACATATTAGTCACTTAATTAGATAGGGAGAATTCACAAATTGATGCGTTCATTAAACATTTAATTAGTTAACATAATTGTATTTTTTTTAATTACTAAAAAAACTTGTACATCGGTTGTTTGTATGAAAAAGGTAATGAATGTGAAGGAAACTCTTTTTCTCGGAACAATACAATAACTCAAAATGTAGAAAACAAGAAGAAATGTGAAAAATTAATAACACATATCATATTATACAAAAAGACAAACAAAATTGTTGAACAAATAGATACTCAATCAAAAGTCATACATGAAAAATAATAATAAAAATATCCAGTATCAATATCACTTGACTGTTGTTTACAGTAAAAATTGTAAATTCGCTTACATCAAAAATGTCAAGATAAAAATTGTACACGAATACCCTATGAGCTACATTTTTGAAATAAATATTCCATCAAATATATTTTCATCTTAAATTTTGCCAAGATAAGACCATAGAGCTGTGTGACCTTCTCACTCTAAAAACTTCAACTGTGACTTCATAAATCTTACACCTTAGTCAAAATATGTAGCTTGGTAACAATACATTACACATATACATACAAACGAACTCGAAAAGAAAATGAGACATCGTCACTTTGAGAACTCAGATATATTAGCTTAATAAAAAGTAAGTTATGCATGTATTCACCTTATGCAAATTTTGGTAAAACGGCCAAACCATATATTCTGACTCAAGTGCATAGTTGTGAAGTTAAAATGTGAACCTTTAGTTTTAGATTAGTTTATTAGTTTTAGTTTAGTTTTTTTTCAACGATTTTGATGAAGACCTTCCTAATAGGATATCATTCCTTTTCAAAGTTGTAGACAACATTGCTACTACTATTACATAACAATTTACTAGGTGTAAGAAAGCCGTGTAGAAGCTCACCCTGAATGGCACTGCTTTACTTGTTCATGTTGTCATAGCCTCAATGCTCTCCATTGTCGTGTTCCGCGATAGAGGGTAAGTGTATCGGTGTCGATCGGCAAGACGTTTTTTGAACACAGGTAAAGTCGAGGGAGCCTTCTTTACTTGTATATTGCATAAACATAATACATTTTATCAGATATCTTGAGAGATACTTGTTGTTTGTGTTTTAGGTAAAACACGTAATCCTTATAGATTCGGTATGTTCGTCTTTCCGTTTGTCCGTGTGTCATACCAACTTTATTCCCAAAATAATACTACGCAGTTGAAACTTCATAAGGAATTATTCAGCGAGTATTATCTATACTTGCTATCGTCGGCACTTGGTGGAATTCCATTGTATACACACTCTTTTGTAACATCCAACCAAATATGTACTGAACGGTAAACTTAAACAGTCTTTTTATCTTTAGTCTCAAAGCCCTGATGATGCTGTAAAAAGTGAAACCGGTTGGCTAAAGTGTAACGAAAAGGTTAAATAAAGTGTATAGTGGATAAGTACAAGTGCTTGCTACAAAAAAGTGTGTTATTCAGAAAAATATCTTCGAAAATATCATTGAGATTTATCAAATGATTTCTCCCCAAAGTCAATCTATAAGAGATGGTCCCTTCCAAAGTGGTAAAATGTTACGTTTGAAATCAGAAAATGAACAACTAAAAAATAATCTTATAGATCTTAACAAAAACTGTCAATTTAAATAGTTTGTGCAACAAAATATAATGACCACTTTTTTTAAATATATTAGATTTTTTCTTACGTCTTAGTCCGGATCTCCTGTGTAGTGTACACCATCTGCCTTCCTGCCAAGCAGCTCATAAGAGGCGAGAAAAGGTTTAGTCCATCGTTACAAATAAGACAGCTGGTGGTAAAGAGCTGCACAAAAAAAGTTGCCTGGATAGAGATCCACCGCGTTACCTATTCCTACTACCATAATGACCCTGATATGTTCCAGTTCAGAGGGTAGGATATCAAGTAGACTTGCATAATTGACTTAATATTTTAGCCATAAGATAGCAATGCACTTACATCAATGGCGTCTATAGGCCATGGATATCTATCACTTTACCAGTCATCTTACGGAAACGGTTAGCTAGTTTTTTTTATAACATTGGAAGGCAAACAAGCAGACGGATTTCCTGATGGTAAGAAATTCTTGCCGCCTAGAGACACCAAAGGAGCCCGGACCAACAAAGGAGGCTAGTTCGTTATCAGATCACATAAAAAACAATTATAATCCGAAAATAAATAATAATTTTCACCATACAAATGGTGCTTGTACGCATCGATACTTTTCGTGGCCGCGTTCCGATCCGGTGGTAGTTTTTAGAATTACAGTGAAACTTGGTTAAGTGGGACCTGGATAAGTGAGAAATCTCCCTAACTGGAACTCATGCTGAGGTCCCAACACTTTGGCACTGAATTACCTCTGTTAGTGAGACGAGATAAGCCTCTAATATCCGGGATTCGTTCTTTCGATTTATCATCATAGCAACCTCTATAACTGAGACAGCGAGTAAAATTTTATATGCGTAAACCTCTGTAACTGAGATAACATTGTTTGTTTACTCATTCTTATTCCACCTACAAATTCCACACGTAATTCCAAGTACGTAAGTACAAATTTTGAGCTTTAATTACCTTCAGTTTTAGTTACGCGTTACTATCATACAGATGTTTATTTGAAAAATGCCAAAACGAAAGCTACAATCGTTATCATTACGTGAAAAACTTAGGTTTATATCCGTTTATGAAAGTAGGAAGACAGGCGAAGAAGTTTGTGCCGAATTGAAAGTGCCAAAATCTGCTTTTTGTAGAATAATTCAGAGTAAACATAAAATTGAATCACAATGTTCTGAAGGACAAGGAAAACTAAAACGTGTACGTTTATCAGAATATCCTGAACTTGAACAGTGTTTGCTAATATGGGTCAAGCAACTTCGTAACAAAAACGTTCCAGTAAGTGGACCGATGATTAAAGAAAAGGCACCAGATTTCACGCGAAGGCTCGATATTCATATTTTTTGTAGCAGCAATGGTTGGATGGGAGGGTTTAAGAAAAGAAACGGTATATCGTATTTTTATTATTTTTTATTTTTTTTTAGCACTTGCCCTGTGCGTGGGATAAATTTCTATAAATTTTTAAATCAAGAAAAAAAAAATTTTTTTTTGGCAAGTGCTAAAAAAAATAAAAAATAATAAAAATACGATGCAAGTAACGAAAGTTATGTCCATTCTAAAAAAATGTGAATTTCATCGGTGATGAACTCATTTGGTGGGTACTCAGAATTGTGTATCTATAGGACATAACTACCCGCGTTAACGGGTTAGAAAGGAATTAAAAATTTCGCCACGGGACTTGAATCCTCAGTAGCTCAATTGGTTAGAGCATTCGTCGGCTTGAGACGAAAGATTACAGGTTCAAATCCTGTCTGGGGCGAAATTTTTTCTTTCTTTAAAAATTTATAGAGAAACGGTATAGTTTTTTAGTTTATAGTTCATTATTTTATTTAATAATCGCACCTGTATAACTGAAATAACCTGTATTCTCACCTCTAATAATGGAACCCTCTGTAAATGAGACAAATATTTATTTATACCTGTATATCTGAGACACTGGGTTAGTGGAATACCTCTATAAGTGAGACGACATCGCAGGCCCCTTGATGTCTCACTTAACCAGGTTTCACTGTATATACTTAGACGCGTCACAAGACACCGTCTCCGTGTTGGTCCGGGCTCCTGTAAAAGGCGAGTACAGGCTTACCATCACTAACACCGTGACATCCGACTAGGTGGTAGAGTTTCACAGCGACTCACCCGGATTGGTACCACCGCCTTACCTATTCCTACCGCCATAACGTCATGACGTGTTCCGGATCGGAGGGTAAGGTAGCCGGTTAACTTACTTTTGCTCGAGGCCTAACATCCCGGCCTCTGGTTGGCAACGCACCATTACCACCTTTGGTGTCTCTAGGCGACGAGAATTTCTTACCATCAGGAAATCTGTCTGCTTGTTTGCCTTCCAATGTTATAAAAAAAACATCAAAATATGAAAACAGCTAAACCATATCGTTCGAGCCGTAACAACAGCGTTAACATTCTAATTTTTAATGCTAATGGACTAAGTCTATTTACCATTTGAGGGTCCAAATACAAATTTTGTGAATCGTCAAACCTAAGAATATAGAGGAGTCTACTAGGTCCATCGAAGATCCATTCAGATGCACATTGGTGTCTAATTGCCTAAAGTTAGGTATCGAAAATTCAAAAGTAGATTAGGTAAAAGGATGGTGAAAAGAAAAAAAAAGAAAGCGCACTGTTCACTTCGTCATACTTATTCATTTGTCTTTTCACTCTGAACATAACTGCTATTTGCAAACGATACAATATCATAATTATTCTCTATGTTGTAGGACAAGTCATTTATATAAACAATAATAAAATTACCAAGAATAGAGCCTTGCGGTATGCACATTGTAACCACAGCGCCTGAAGAAATTTTACCATTTATCTTAACCCTATGAATTCTGTTTCAGTTATGAAACCATGACATCAAGAGCTTTATTATTGAATTCATAATAGCGTAGTTTCCTAAATAGATTTATCGTTTCTGTGGTCTAGCGGTCGGACTTGAGACTTCTTGTTTCTTAAAAAATAACGTCTTCCGGGATTGGATTTGTGACGGGTTGACGATACGCTTGTTACAAATCATATTGTGGGACTTAGTATATTTGGCTAAGTCCCACAATGTCATAAGTGGTAAGTCTTTAGCCAACCGAGCACAGAACCAATCCCGGGCAACTTTATCTTTATTAGATAATTAAAAAAAACAAAATTCCTAGTTGTTTTAAGTTGACCGACCCGGGAATCGAACCCGGGACCTCATGAAGTCAAGTTTGATGTCGGACTACTAGACCACAACCATTATTATTACTAATTATGAATGTAATTGTTTTAAATAAATGTCCTCACAAGTCGGAGAATTTTTTGTTTTGAGGGATTCGAAGACTTCAACATGTTAAATACCTTTAATAGTAGGTAGTGGAAATCACCCTAGATTATCAGTACCACTTTGCCAATAGGTTTTCAAAATTGCCTTAACTGAAACTGACCAACCGCGTGGCATGATAAACATTTAGATATCTTCCTTTCGGGTTAGATTCAATTTGTATAACTTGTGAAATAATAAAATAAATATTGCGTTATCCATATAATCAGCTAGATAATACTTTTTTAAATACCTCTTTTTATCTGTTATCATCATGAATGTGCATAATATAAACAAATGGTTTTCCATATTCTCGACTCTGGTCGGTTTAATAAATGCCCCGTCCTGTTGCCTACAAGAAAAGAGACACTTATTCTCCTTTACCTACGACTTTTCGATCGTGTATTGTATGTTTGATGTATATTTCTGTCTGTTGTAAATTGTGTTTATTTAAATTTATTTAGTTAAACATTTAACATATATCTATAATATTATATTATGCAATTATTTGTAACTATTTTTAAGTACACTATATTTCAGACAAATTGTGTAATATTAGTATCCGTCATCGATAGTTATAGGCACTGATGGATCGGGCTGAAAGTCAAAGTCTAGCTCTCTGGTCCGCAGCATCTCCTTGTACATGTAGGCTGAAGCACGTGGAGTCCGGGTGCGTTTTGGGCTCTCGTAGTCCACTTCATACAGTCCAAAACGTTGTCTGAAACAAGCGAAATTCTTTCTTTAATCTTAATTTTTAATTTTAAGCTTGTACACTGTCTAACTACTGCTTTTTATTTTGTATCGTTTTTCTCTATCTTAGGTTAGCTGTAAGATATCTTTTGTTAGAGATAAGCTCGCCTTTTGTACAATATTTATATACGTATTTCTCGCTGTCAATTCTCTATTACGTGTACAATAAAGTATAAATTAATAAATACAAAAATATCGTTATGTTCAACTATTCTGTCGAAGTATACCTAAAATTGATATAGAATTCATAAAAAAATATTGAAAAAAATAAAAAAAATGAACAAGGAATTGTTTGTAACTGAGATAATTTTTTAAGCTTCAAACATTCTTTAACCTTTAGTAATTTTTTTGGTAAGTTTATTATTCGTATGTTTGTTTATACAATACACGAAAACTATTAGACCTATTATTTAAATGAAAAAGAACCTAGCTTGACATTCCAACAAAAAAATGATCGGGTTTTTTCCGAGGACGGTGTCATGAGTCTCCGAAACCTGAGTGTTTATTTGAAATGAGAAATGAATGTGGCGGAAGCTAGACAGGTCTGCAAGGAGCGTGACATTTAACACTTGACACTCTCTACCTACCCTGTTAGGGACTTAGTTTAAAGATAAGTAAGTACCAAAGTATAAATTATATAATCGGTTAAAAAATCAGATTTAAATGTCAGAAAGTGAAATTTTCTTTAAAATGAAAATGTGAAAGGCAAATTTTGCAATATTAGTGTTCATCATCGATAGTTATAAGCACGGGAGGATCGGGTTGAAAGTCAAAGTCCACCTCTCTTATCCGTAGCATCTCCTTGTACGTCAGCCAATTTAAATTTTAAAGAATTTTTTGAACTATTAGTACCCATAAAAGTTGTTAATAGCTTTCCGTTCTCAGAGGTCTTGTTTTAGATATTCGTGTTGACGATTCGGCATGTTTGGGGCCTACGCCGCCTTAATAAAAAAATATTGAGTTTGAATATTTGAAAGATTCAAATATTATGCAATGTTGGATCAAAATTTCTATTGTGTTGGTCCGGGCTTCTTTGTAGAGACCGTCTATCTTGCCATGTAGTTTGTAAATGGCAAGTATAGGCTTACCGTCACTAACACCATGACAGCTGACTAACCGGTAGAGTGTCGCAGCGACTATGTATTTTGACAAATTGTGATGAAAGTATAAAGTATAAAAAGTGTAAAGCCGACGCGCATAATTTAAACAGTAGTACTATGCTCCTTATCGATACTTGTTCAAAACAATTGAATTCCACCAAGGGCCTATAATAAAAATGTGATTCTTACGAATATCCTAGAGTCCATTCGAAATTATCCATGAGACTCCATGCGGTGTACAACTGGATGTCAGAGCCCTCTTCTATTGCATCCAGCATTGCGTCGAGGTATAGTCTATAGTACCGAATTCGTACTTCATCATCTACACCTGCTTTTGTTGATAGACCGTTTTCAGTTATAAATACAGGTGGATTATCGTAATCTTCTCTTATTTTGGTAAGTAACTTATAGAAACCCCAAGGTACAATCTGAAAACGAGACAAAATTTTTCAAAAAGAAGACTGGTTGCACTCCAGGAGTTCGGCAGAAGGGAAAACTTGAATATTTACGTTGTGCATTTTTGATATTTTGGAATGGTATGGGAAAATTTTTGCACAAATTGCTTTAATTATCATACAATACAATATTCATTAATTGCGCTATCGTACATAAACATGACAATAAGGACATCCGCGCAAGCGCCCTGCGCCGTCTTACGAATTTTTGTCTTACGAATCAGGTCACGTGTTTTAGAAATGTTTACCCAATACAGAAAAAGTGCGTAACGACGCTAAAGAAGTTTTCACTTCAAAAAAATTAACCCATCACTACCCAAAGTTTAATTTTGATACGACCTAAAAGACCAACATAAAACTTTGAAATAGACTACACCAACTTGTAAGTAGTACTATTTAAGTTATGCGCGTCGGCTACATTCGTCAAACTTTGGAAATCCGAATGTATTTTAAAGATATCTGTATAGAGTTGTTACCTATGTATAAAAGAAAGTGGTGTTAGTTACACTATTTATAACTCAAGAACGGCTGAACTGATTAGGCTGCAAATTGGTGGGGAGGTAGCTTAGGACCGGGAGAAGGACATGGGATACTTTTTATTCTGTTCAATTGTGAGGAAAGTGGGAAAAACAACATTTTAATTTTTCCCATACAAACTGAATAGGCGGAACGAAGTTCGCGGGAACAGCTAGTTACATATAATTAATCATTTCGCTTATATTTAGATTAAGTAAGCCAATTTAAAAATAAAAGTATAAAGCGTAAAAAGAGTTAAAAGTGTAAAGCTGGACGCGTAAATTAAATAGTAGTACCCTGACCTTGAAGGAGTCTTACTTTGTAATTTTTTGAAGAAATTGAAACTGTTTACCAGATTTGATACTGAATACCAGCTTTGTTCACGATAAATTAAGATACGAGCTGTCCTATATTTCAAACTGCATTAAGCTCCACAATGCACACGGCGTACGAAATTGATAAAATCGATCAAGCAGTTTAGTTTAGTTTAGTTTAATCAATCACGGACAAACAGTGTGACGCATAATTTATATAGGTATTTTGTCTTTGACTTCCCTATAAGAAGGATCTTACAGTGCCACCAAATTTTGTGGTGAAAGATGTGTGCTATTTAAAAAGATATCAAACTCACGTATATGAAAGGAGACTCTGCACGTTCCCAATCAGGATCAGCATAAGGTATAACCCCAATATCATCATAATATGAAGGGGAAGCGTAATAACCATCAACTGATTCATTTCTGTACACGAGCGAAGTGGTGTAATGATTGAGTCCAAAAAAATCTGAACTGCCTCTAATCATTTTGATTTCTTCTGCTGTAAATTCTGGTAGTCTTGACCTTATAAATCCTTGAGCAGCACTTTTAGCAGCTATCCTCTGTTTCATAACTAAAGGAAAATCACCTTCTTTAGAGAATATTGGATTAGCATATTGTCCCCACTAAAATATAATAAAGTTAAAGTTAATTAAATTCAACAATTTTCGTAATCGCAATATTGAGATTACTTTTAAAAAATTAGTATTTTAGCAGTAGTTAGTTATTATATTATATTAATTCTAAGAATGTATCATAACTTTAGAACATGTTCTTTAGTAATGGCTTTATTTGCAAAAAAGGCAATGTAATCAATAAGTTGCCAATATTAAAAGATTACTAAATACCTCAAATTGAATAATGTCTTCAGCTGCTTCTGCATGTTCCTTAGACTCAGGTTCGTACCACGTAGCACTTAGAGTTATACCAATGGTTCCCTTTTGTATCGCTCTAAACTCATCATTGTACAAATGCCAAACCCTTGCATGAGCTACCAGAAGATTCTTAGCACACATATACTCGCCGTATCCGGTAATGTTATACATCGGTGCTAAAGTTCCTGCCGCATATCCTTGATAACATATTTCTCTAGGTTCATTTATAGTTATCCAATATTTGACTCGGTCTCCAAATTGTTGAAACAAGACACGACTGTAATCAACAAACCAGTCAACCACCTGTGGATTTGCCCAGCCTCCAAGATCCTGTAGCTTCTGAGGCAAATCCCAGTGGTATATGGTCACCATGGGATGGATATTGTAGTTCAGCATTTCGTCAATTAAACTTTTGTAGTGCTGCACTCCAACCTCATTGATTTGGTCCGGGAAACTTGTGGGTAAAATCCTCGTCCATGAAATAGAGAATCGGTAAAAATCAAGTCCAAGCTCTCTCAACATTTCAACGTCACGTTTATATTGATGGTAAGAGTCAGCAGCTATGTCTCCGTTATGACATCCCCAGGTACGGCAGGGTCTTTGATGTGTTATGCGGTCCCAAATATTTTCTGATTTACCTAAAAAATAAATTGTAAGTTCGTAAGTGGCAAACTTTAAAATTCTTCTTTGCCTTTTTAGAAGCAAATATATATTTAAATTCATGTAGATATAGAAACCTTATTCAATTTAAAAAAAACTGCTGTCAGTTTTGCATTAATTAAACTTAAATGTATTCTCACCATCTTCATTCCAAGCACCTTCAATTTGATATGAAGCAGTGGCGGTACCAAAAAGAAATCCCTCTGGAAACTTTCGTTTGTTATGACATACACCATTTAGAAGTTTGTTCTCTACTAGATAAATATAAGTCCCCAAAAGTATTAAACTGTAAGAAATGTTTATATTAAAAAATTTCATATTTTTTTAAGATAAGAAGACAAATGAAAACAAAGGGAGAAAGGAATTAATTGGTGTAGAAAGAATAAATTATGTAATATTTTGTGAAAATAATGCGTCTTCTATAGCAAAACATAAGTAGAAGTGGTACGTTACTGGCCTGAGCTGAAGTCTAAAGCATTGATCACCCATACGCATTCCCGCATCCATAGACATTAACCTTTGAAGACATTTATTCAAATACAAAATAAACAAATAAAAATTAAATATATTAGATTTTAGTAGCAAAATTTTTAATATTAGAATTATTTACTATAATTAAAATTAAAACTTTACATTACATTAGAACAACGTGTACATACATGTAACATGTAACATTACATTACTTTAATTTATTTAAAAAAAACTTACCCCGGCTTAACAAACATTATCAATGCGTTGTTCGTTTTACACTGGATTTCGTATTAAACAAAGTTTGTTGCAGGTTTTATAATGCTCTTCTTTTAATGCGCTTGAACGTTTTTTTATTGTTATGATAAAATAAAAAGATTACCGTAAGATTCATCATAAAGGGTGAAATTGGGAAAAACGCCCCATTTTCTGATATATCCTCCAAAATTCAGAAGTATGTTCTTTTGAAAGAATAAAAAAATTAATTGTTTAAAGTAGCTATATGATAAGTTAAAGTTTTCTTCCGCTTATTACAGTTTTTGTAAAATTTAACTTTATGTTTTTTTCGGAGGATAATTGCCTAACTATATGTATGGCTTAAGAAAATACAAAAATAAAAAATAGTAAAATTTTAAGGCATTGCAAAAAGAAAAAAAAATAAAAAGGTACATGATAATGTATTTATGTTTAATCAACAGATTTAACTTTTTGAAATTTTAATACACATTTTATTTATTCAACTGATATTAAGTAAACTTAACGTTGCATTTTGTGTTCTTTATTTTACATAAACTCAGTTACGTTTTATAAAAATATGTGGTTTCACGTTCGCCGTTGGTATTTGGATAGATGAGATCAATGAGACTAGAAAGAATGTAAACTTTAAAGGTGATGGTGTAAATATGAGACAGGTCACCGGTAGGATTATGCATGAGGAAACCAATGCATATAAAATGTTGACAAAATTTATACACAATGGAATCCTGAATGGGTTACCCACACAGCCTGTTGAATTGAATTAAGAGTCAAAATATTAACTTTGCTATAATACATTAACGCATAGTCCAATTTAACTCATTCTATATAATTAAAAAAAACAATATTTACATTAGCAATACAGTTTGTAGAATACTTTTTACAACAAAATTCAATTGCTGTAAAACACAAATATAAGGTATTATGTGCCTCCCGTTTGAATAAATATTGTTAACATACAACAAACACACAATATGTATTATTGATCATTCACACTCAATTTCGAATCAACATGATATTTCGATAGATTCAGCGATTTCTTTTATTCAATATTCATAATTAGTTTTTATTGAAAAATCCAAGACCTAACTAGCCTTTGTGTAACAAGGCTCATTGTAACGAATATTTTGTAATGTCCTTCCTTGCGTTTCGTTTTAAAGAAGTTACATTGTAAAAATACGAGTAGGTAACCTCGAAATGAATATGAATAGTAATAACTAGATCACTAAGCGTACTGCAAAGGCAATGAAATCCCTAATCCGACTGCAATTTATGCATTTACGAAAATATCACTCGCATCGTCAACACAATTAAATTTAGTCTGTTTTGATAGCCTTCTCCCAGGCTCCCAATGATATAGGTCTCTGGTTTTAAAAAAAAAGGATCTTCACGCCCATATCCCCGAAAAGGTAGGCAGAGGCACAACCAGGGCACCCACGACTAGCCGAAGATACTAAGTCCCATAATGTGATAGGCGTGCCCGGGCACGTTTCCAATCCCGACCAACATTTTTTTTTAGAAAATTGGAAAAATCCAATCTTCTTTTTTTGTTGGCCGACCCGGGATTCGAACCCGAGACCTCATGCAGTCAAGTCCAATACCCGGACCGCTCGACCACAGAAGCGACTGGTTTTATCTATAGGTTAATTAAAATGAAACATTGTCATACATTACAGATTATGTCAGTTCGTAATATCAAAATCGATTCTATATATGGCAAACGTTTAAAAAATCATGAACTCTTATAGCAGGAATAAATTATTTTTAACAATGGGTCAAATAAAATAATATGATGGCAAATGGAAAATCAGGACGAATTGTTTGTAATTGGGGTAATTTGGTTGCTTATGTTTTGCAAGTCAAAAGTTTTGTAGTTCAGAAGTTACACAGGGGATACAACTAGTACATAATTTTAATCAAAAGGCAGTAAAAATGTAAAAAATATATAATGATATAGGATGCTTTCACTATACCTACAAAAATCAGAAAATTTATAGTTTTTGATTGGGAGAGACACGTTACTTTCTAAATAATTAAAAAAAAATACGTCTATTGACACCTTGATGTACCCTTTTATAAGAAGTCAGTGTATTGATAATATAATAAAACGGAATTAATGGCTACTTGTAGTTATCAAACAATAAATGATAACCTTTAAAAATCTTTTTACGCATTTGTGAAGTTCTTCGCAGAAATAAAAAAGACAAAAGAAATATATTTTTTTAAAAATGCGCATTTATCAAACTTCGGCACCTATCCTGATTCGGTCTTACCTTTTTGCAATTGGTCAAACAATAAATGATAACCTTTAAAATATTTTGTGCATTCATGAAGTTCTTTACAGAAATAAAAGAGACATTAAAGAAATTATTTTTTAAAAATACGCATTTATCTCACTTTTGCACCTATCCTGGTTCGGTCCTACCTCTTTGCAGTTCGTCAAATAATAAATGATAACCTTTAAAAAATACTTTTATGTATTTACGAAGTTCTTCGCAAAAATGAAAGAGACAGAAAAGAAATAATATTTTTTTGAAAGTGCGCATTATACCCTTTCGGCACCTATCCTGGATCGGTCCTACTTTTTTGCGATTCGCATGTGGCATTATGAAGAAAATCAAAACAAATGGTACACATGAAGGAAAGGAAATAAACTCAGCGGTATGGTCTTTCTTAAATTAATTATATTTACTTAAAACATATTATCAGATGCAAAACACAAAGTATAAAATGCAGTCTTATTACAAAAAGTATATCTTAAATAACATTATTACAAGTTATCTACATTACAAACTGAAGTTACATAATATGAAACGGCTATTCCCAAGATTATTCGCCTTATTTCTTTGATTTCATTACAGCCTTTTAAACTTATTTATGCGAAGATCTCTTACATCACTGGCAGCCTACTAGTCTAGTCCACAAGTTCAAAAACGTGTTAAATAGACATAAAGCTCCTAAAAATATGTGCCATAGCTCATTCGATTCGGAATGACGTCTAGAAAAATGTTTTTAAGGGTTTATTAGCACATAAAAATTGCGATTGCTATGAACAAAAAAAGATTAAAAAAAAGGTATTTAGTTTTTCGTTAATAACTTTTAAAATAATGATATTTAAGGAATTTCAAAAAAAGAACCTGAAAGAGGAGAAAATTTCCAATAAAAAAGTCCTGACTCTCGGAACTCTATCTATATTATTTATATTTTTTTTAACGCTGAAAATAAGGCTCCGCGAGGGCGTTACGGCATAGGCGCGCCGCCTAAAAAGCCGGTATATCACCTAAAACATTTTTTTTTAATATTAAATACCAATTTAAAAAATTGAATAAATTATAGTGTAATCTAGACACTTAAACGAAAAAAACCTCGGTGAAAAAAAATTTTTTTGTCGATT
This sequence comes from Calephelis nemesis, assembly GCA_002245505.1. Lineage (NCBI taxonomy): Eukaryota > Metazoa > Arthropoda > Insecta > Lepidoptera > Riodinidae > Calephelis > Calephelis nemesis. The sequence continues at coordinate 132,144 of NJDD01005294.1, forward strand.
TTTCAAAAAAATACACCATTGTTAATTAACTAATTGTTTTCCAATCTCTGTTTTTATAAATTACCGTATAAAAGTTTAAATAATTGGTCTATAAATTTTTAGCTTCGTGGAGCTCTTTTTGTTTAGGTACTTAATAAAGTTATGCAAAAAAAAATATTAAAGTTAATTATTTTGTTAATTATAATTTTTTTAACCTAACTAAAAATGAAATTTCTAAAAAATGTTATCAAACAAATTTTTTTTTGTAATATATTATTATTGCTGTTTTCGCAACTGATATAGGTATTAATTAACATTGGAAAAAAAATTTTTACGTCATTTGTTAAAAAATTGTTAATAAACAAATAGACTATTTTGGGATTTTTAAAATTTTTTTTATTATCTTATAGCATAGTTGAAATGATGATTTTTTTTTAAAAAAAATTTCTTAAATAATTTTTTTTTATTGTGTATAATCGTTTTTTTTATATTTCAATTGTTTAAATAATTAGTTAAGAAATTATTTTATTCTTAAAAATCATCATTTACCCTTGTCAATGGAATAACAGAGAAATATTTTTTCATAAATAATTTAATTGTTTATTAACTTAACAATTTGTTATAAACAAATAATATTAACCGCTACATTTTTTTCGAAAACTTCAAAAAATTACAGAAACAACCATATATAACAAAGATAAGAAAAAAAATTTTTTGTATTTTTTCCAACACTTAAATATTATACAACAATGAAATTACAGCCGTTACAAATAAAATCAATAACACAAACATATAATTTGCTTACTTTGGGGCTAGATTCAATTTGTATAAATTGTCAAATAAAAAATTAAATATTGCGTTATCTATATTATTACAATAAACTAAATGATATTTTTTTAAAATATATATCTAATTTTAACTAGTGGTCGCCAGTTGGTTGAAATTTGACCATATTTTTTTTAATATCTTGTCGATAAGAACGCCATCTTCATTTCTCAAGACCAATTACTTTGTTTCCAAACTTTTTAGTGCGCCATCTGTGATCTTTTATCGTTATCATCAATATATTTGTTTGTATGTGTCAAATGCATGGTAGTGTGGGTAATGTTTTATTTATTGATTTTATGTAATTTATAAGCATTATTATTGAAAAATGTTAGCGTTCTGCATTTCTCCTACATATAAACTATATGTATGCTAAATTTCATACTCCTCCGGTTAGCGCAATTTTCGTAAAAAGGGCTCCAAAAATTTTAGCTTCACGTATTAATATGTAGATTATCTAATATTATATTCTAACTATCTCATTCTAATGTTATGCTAATTTTTTATCTGTTAATATATGAATGTAATATACTCTCTACCTACCTCGTAAGGGACTTGGCGTGAAGATATGTATGCATGTATGTATGTAATATATGAATTTGCATAACATAATACAGCTTAAGATATCATTATATTTAAATATTTAATATTATGATATTTTGCAATCATTTAGAAATATCGATTTATATGATACTTTATGTGATATATCTATACATAGTATAAAGCAAAGTCGCTTTCCGCGTCTGTCTGTATGTATGTATGCTTATATCTTTAAAACTACGCAACGGATTTTGATGCGGTTTTTTTAA
>NJDD01005294.1:134265-167085 GCA_002245505.1 Calephelis nemesis
CTGTCTGTCTGTTACGCTTTCACGCCTAAAACAGTGAACCAATTTTGATGAAATATTGGTACAGAGATAGGATAGACTCTGAGGAACAACATAGGCTACTTTTTGTTGTAAAAAAAATAGGGGTGAATGGGTAAAAAGATGGGATGACTATTCATATGTAAATTCGCCATTTTTAAAGTTGTAACAGTAAAACTTTGTATTTAAACACTTTATGATAAACGAAAGAATATAGGCTTCTTTTTATCACTAAAAATGAGGGAGAATCGGTAAAAAGAGGTAATGAATGTTCGTATGGAAAATAGTTTTTTGTTTGAAAGTTTTATATTTCCTCTGAAATGTCCCATGGTCACCAGGTGAGGATCTGATGATGAAATCCTGGGGAAGTCGAGGGAAACTCTAAAAAAATGTTGGAAATAATAGTGTTTTTGTGGATTATGATCACTTGCTAGCATTCGACAATGGTCACTCCATACTCAGACTCAACAGACTTGCAGAACAGGCTAACCGTTAAGTGTCTTTGAGGGATTTGGAGATATTTACACAGACGCAACGGAGAAGATCGGCTAGCGCTCAGCGACAAGCTCAAAGTACAATCATTTTCGGAAGGTTTAATGGGAATGTTTTTGTTAATGCAGGATTCTATTATGACCATACGTAACAGTATGAAAATCCTCCTTTGATATTAATTGGAAAAATTATTAAAAAATGTCAGCATTGTGATCCCTTAAAATTCGAAGATGAAACGCAGGGTTGTGTAATGGTAAGATATTATTACTTTTGCTTGGTGAACCAGCTGAGCCGCTAAAGTCTTTTTAATTGTGCAATTCTGATGAATCTCGAAGACTTTTAGCAATATTCGCAAATGCAATGATTGTTTTCAAATAACGTCGTTTGGAGTAGGTAGACATATCATTATGCCAGGATGTTCTCCCAAATTTTTCTGTGCAAGGTCAAATTTATCACAGAATCGGTTCATACTAATATCAAAAAGCTAAAGAGTTTAATTTTGTTGCTACAATTTCTAAATGTGAGTTTCTGAAGATATCCCCGAAGGGTTAGTTCTGCCTAACTGCACAACCAGAGCACTCACGACTAGCCGAAGACATTAAGTCCCACAATGGTAGTTGACTGTAGCCGGGCACTTATCCAATCCAGGGCAAGTGGCACCGTTACTTTTAGTAGAAAATTTAAACTTCACATTTTTTATTTGCTTTTTTTTTGTTGCCCGGACCGGAAATAGAACCCAAGATCTCAAGAAGTAATTCCGAATACGGACGGTTAGACCTCAGAGACGATATGTATATTTCTAAAATTTCGAAAAAAAATCTGTAAGAGGTTTCCATAACAAATTTAATTTTATTTCACAGGATTAACTAATTTATTTTTACAGGGTTTGCCGAAGTGCAGATAAAACTGTAAACACAAGAAGGTATTCATTCGATTTATCTGAGGTGAAATTAGAAAAGAGAAAGTGTACCTATGTTCAGTTTTGACAGCAAAATTGCTGAATCGATTTTAATATTTACAAAAAAATAGATGAAACTTTGGATAGCGATATAGGCTACGTTTCATCTTAAAATTTTAACGAGCAGTGTTGGAGAGCTAAATATTAAATTAGAAGATTACGCGGGCGAAGCCGCGGGTAACAGCTAGTACATTATAATATATACATTATATTATATATACATTACAATATATCACATTAGTTGTTTTTGCAGTTTAGTAGATTTTTTTATGGAATTTTTATTTTATTGCTATGTTTAGTTTTATATTATAGTATTCTTTTAGTATACTTTCGTTTATTACTATTTCGTTTTTCATACAAATTTTGTAATATTAGTGTCCGTCATCGATAGTTATAGGCACTGAAGGATCGGGCTGAAAGTCAAAGTCTAGCTCTCTGGTTCGTATTATTTCTTTGTACATATAAGCTGAAGCGCGAGGGGTTCGGGTTCGTTCTGGGCTCTCGTAGTCTACTTCATACAATCCAAAACGTTGTCTGAAATAATCAAAAATATTTGAAATCGTTATGTTCATATAATCTATGGACGTATATTTAAAACTACTACAGAATCCGTGAAAAGCTATTGACAAAAATTAAAAAGAAGACAAATAGGGAAATGTTAACAAGGGTTTTTTTCTAATATTCAAACATTCTTTAAACTTTAGTAAATGTTAGTATTTTCATTTGTCCATATTATGTTGTCTTTCAAAACACAGAAACTGATATCCCCGTGTTGGTCTGGGCTTCTTTGCAGAATAGTCCGTCTGCCTTCCTGCAAGGCAGCTCGTAAAAGGTGAGCATAGGCTTACCGTCACTAACACCGTGACATCTGACTAGGTGGTAGAGTTTCGCAGCGACTCACCCGGATTGGTACCACCGCCTTACCTATTCCTGCCGCCACAACGTCATGACGTGTTCTGGTTCGGAGGGTAAGGTAGCCGGTAAACTTACTTTTGCTCAAGGCCTAACATCCCGGGCTCAGGTTGGCAACGCACCATTACCACCTTTGGTGTATCTAGGCGGCGGGAATTTCTTCCCATCAGGAAATCCTTCTGCTTGTTTGCCTTCCAATATCATAAAAAAAAGGACTTAAATAATAAATGATGTAAGTTAAGAAACCAAGGTCACGAGTCTCCGAAACTGGCGTGTTTGTTATGAATAAGAAAGAGTAATAAATAAGAAGGAAACTAGGCAGGTATGCAAGTATTAAATAAAATTTCAAATAGAATCATTCTTAGAACAGTTTTCAAACTTTTTTTAAATATGATAATTCTAAGTATGATGACCTTCTAGTTTTCTATTTTAGGAAAAAAATCTATGTTTAATAAGTTATTCATGGATGAAATATTATAGTAGAGTTTAAAATTAAACTTATGTGATGGCGGGCTTTAATTTAAATGTTCATTTAGCAAATACAAAAATATCTTCAAAAAAATGACTAATACCGCTTTTTTTAAATTTTATCACTTTAATCAATTCTTGTATACAATGGAGTTCCGCCAAATGGCAATAATAAAAAAATGTAAAATCTTACGTATATCCTAGAGTCCATTCGAAATTATCCATAAGACTAAATGCGGTATACAATTGGATGTCAGAGCCCTCTTCTATTGCATCCAGCATTGCGTCGAGGTACAGCCTAAAGTAACGAATTCGTACTTCATCATCTACACCCGCTTTTGTTGATAGACCGTTTTCAGTTATAAATACAGGTGGGTTATCATAATCTTCTCTAATTTTGGTCAGTAACTTATAGAAACCCCAAGGTACAATCTGAAAAGGAGATAAAATTAAGAAAAAAAAAGTACAACACTACCCCAAAGTTCAATTTTAATGTGACCAAAAAGACCAACATGAAACTGTAAAATAGACTACACCAACTATAAGTAATACCTACTATTCAAATTATGCGCTCCTACTGTATTCGTCAATCTTTGGAAATCCGAATGTATTTTAAAGATATTTGTATGGAATTTATATTACATAACTAATCATTTCACTTAAACTTAGATCAGGTCCGCCAATTTAAAAATAAAAGTATAAAGATTAAAAAGTGTAAAGCCGAAGCACATAATTTAAATAGTAGTACCCTATCCTTGAAGAAGTTTCACTTTATAATTTTACTAACTGTTACCAGGGTCTTTACTCGTAATAAATTTAGATGTAAGCTGTCCTATATTTCTAGTTGTATTAAACTGAACCTTACACTACATGCAAATTGGGTAAAAATCGATTAAGTAGTTTAGGATTCCATCGCAGACAAACAACGTGACGCATAATTTATATAGGTATATTATTTTTGACTTTTCAAAAAAAGGTCTTACAGTGCCGCCAAATTATATGATGATTAAAATAAATTTCTCTGGACATGTTACACAAATTGAATCTAACTCCAAAGTAAGCGTAAGTAAGTAAGTGTGTTATGGGTGTTAGTCAACGATACCAATACATAGAAATACTTAAACAGACACCAGTTGTATACGTCTGTCTCCCTCACACAATCCCTCGGTCTTAATAAAAAGATGTCGTCTGGGCAGTAGCACGCTGCGTGTCTTTTAATTATTAAATACACAAGCCAACCCCCACGGCCACCTGAAGACCTTCCACGACGATCACACAGATACCAATACATAGAAATACTTAAACAGACACCAGAATAAATTAAATAAACACCCAGACCCGGAAATGCAGACATTTAATAGTTCATCACACAAATACCCATCGGGAATCGAACACGAGTCTCGCAGTTCGTATCGTAGCCACTCAACCAACAAGGCGGTCATCGAGATTCAAGATGTGTGCTTTTTAAAAAAAAATTAAACTCACGTATATAAAAGGAGACTCTGCATGTTCCCAATCAGGATTAACATAAGATATAACCCCAATATCATCATAATATGAAGGGGAAACGTAATAACCATCAACTGATTCATTTCTGTACACGAGCGAAGTGGTGTAATGATTGAGTCCAAAAAAATCTGAACTGCCTCTGATCATTTTGATTTCTTCTGCTGTAAATTCTGGTAGTCTTGACCTTATAAATCCTTGAGCAGCACTTTTAGCAGCTATCCTCTGTTTCATTACTGAAGGAAAATCACCTTCTTTAGAGAATATTGGATTAGCATATTGTCCCCACTAGAATATAATAAAGTTAAAGTTAATTAAATTCAAAAAATTTCGTAATCGCATTATTGAGATTACTTTTAAAAAATTAGTATTTTAGCAGTAGTTAGTCATTATATTAGAATTAATCATAACTTTAGAACATGTTCTTTAGTAATGGCTTTATTTGCAAAGAAGGCAATGTAATCAATAAGTTGCCAATATTAAAAGATTCCTAAATACCTCAAATTGAATAATGTCTTCAGCTGCTTCTGCATGTTCCTTAGACTCAGGTTCGTACCACGTAGCACTTAAAGTTATACCAATTGTTCCCTTTTGTGTCGCTCTAAACTCATTATTGTACAAATGCCAAGCCCTTGCATGAGCTACCAGAACATTCTTAGCACACATATATTCACCGTATCCGGTAATGTTATACATCGGTGCAAAAAATCCTGCCGCATATCCTTGATAACAAATTTCTCTAGGTTCATTTATAGTAATCCAATATTTGACACGGTCTCCAAATTGTTGAAACAAGACACGACTGTAATCAACAAACCAGTCAACCATCTGTGGATTTGCCCAGCCTCCAAGATCCTGTAGCTTCTGAGGCAAATCCCAGTGGTATATGGTCACCATGGGTTGGATATTGTAGTTTAGCATTTCGTCAATTAAACTTTTGTAGTGCTGCACTCCAACCTCATTGATTTGGTCCGGGAAACTTGTGGGTATTATCCTCGTCCATGAAATAGAGAATCGGTAAAAATCAAGTCCAAGCTCTCTCAACATTTCAACATCACGTTTATATTGATGGTAAGAGTCAGCAGCTATGTCTCCGTTATGACATCCCCAGATACGGCAGGGTCTTTGATGTGTTATGCGGTCCCAAATACTTTCTGATTTACCTAAAATATAAATTGAAAGTTCTTAAACCCAGTAAGTGTCAAAAATTAAAATTCTTGTTTGCCTTTTTAGAAGCAAATATATATTTAAATTCATGTAGATATGGAAACTTAATTCAACTTAAAAAACTGCTACCAGTTTTGCATTAATTAAACTTAAATGTATTCTCACCATCTTCATTCCAAGCACCTTCAATTTGATATGAAGCAGTGGCGGTACCGAAAAGAAATCCCCTTGGAAACTTTCGTTTGTTAGGACATTCGCCATTTAGTAGTTTATTCTCTACTAGATAAATGTAAGTCCCCAAAAGTATTAAACTGTAAAAAAATGATTTCATTAAATAATTTCATATTTTTTTAAGTTAAGAAAGCAAATGAAAACGAAGGGAGAAAGGAATTAATTGGAGAAAAAATAATAAATGATGTAATATTTTATGAAAATAACGCGTCTTCTATAGAAAAACATAAGTAGAAATGGTATGTTACTGGCCTGAGCCTAAGTCTAAAGCATTACGTTAATTAATTTAGCAGCTATCTTATTTTCTTTTACAACTAGAATATAACGACGGCGAGTATTAAATCCCTGTTGTTGGTCCGCACCATCTGTATAAAGCAGTAAATCCATTCAACAGCAGCTAAAGTTGCCAGTTAGTTTGGAAGTGGGAAGCATAGCAATTTCAATAGATCATATCCTACTTACAAAACCACTGGTGGTAGAGTGCTGTACAAAAACTTGCCCGGGTTTTACGCCCTTATGTATCTTCTGGGTAGGACGGGTTTTAAGTGCTTGCTAAGAAAGCTTTGACCTGTATTTTTAAATCTACGACTATGTTACTCCTGTGAGCAGTGTTGGGCAGTATTTGAATTACTTGTAATTAAAATACGTAATTGAAATACAAATACGTATTTGATATTTGTATTTCAATTACTTCCTTAAAATGTAATTTGTAATTCGTACTTCAAATACCTGACGACGAAGTATTTTGTAATTAGTATTCCAAATACTTGAGGTTTCAAAATATATTTTAACATTAAAATACATTTAAATTTCATTTAGCGATCGTGAGTGTGAGTGCGAGGCGAGAGTGCAATGATGGTTTATGATGGTAAAGCAGCTATTAGAGTTGGTAACACTGCACTTGTTATTGAAGCTGAACGTTTTTGAACGAAATTGGCCAACAAAACGCAAAAAAATGTATGTTGAATTGTCAATATCAATCATCACAGTAGAGGAGAGGCAAAGAAATCAAAATCTTGTCATTCATGCTTGATTCATGCTTTAGAGACAAGTAACAAAAATCATGAAATAATAGATGGAAGCAGCAGGAGTAGCACCACTAGTAAAGAAAATGATGAATTTATTGTTTTTGAGAACAGAGACAGTGATAAATCAAAGACATCTAAAATGGAGTTAGAATTGGTCAGCTTCCTAAATGATAGAAGCAAAGAGCTTTCAATTCTTGAGCGCTATCCAAATATAAAAAATGTGTTCATACAATTTAACACAAGTTTGTGCTCATCAGGACCTGTAGAAAGATTGTTTTCTTTGGTAGGTTTTATTCATTCTCCAACAAGAGGCTGTATATCTAACAGTACATTTAAAAATCTAGTGTTCATGAGAGGAAACTCTGGTTTTATTGATTAATTAATTTCTGTTGATTATATTCTGTATACTATAGATTCGTGTTCAACTTTTCAGCCCATGCTGGTCTAGATTACTTATTTTAAACCGACTGAAATTAAAAGAGGAGGTTCTCAATTCGGATGTCTGAATTTTTTGTCTGTTTGCGCATAACTCCGTCGCTTGCAAACCGATTTCAAAAATTATTTTTTGTTGAAAAGGGTTTACATTCCAAATGGTGTCTTAAAAACTTTATGGAAATCGGAAAAGCGGTTTTTGAAAAGTCAAAAAAAAAATTTTAGTCACTTGGTTCAATATTTTTATGTTATGAATGAGCATTTTGCGCTTATTGTTTACGTGAACGATGTTACTACGACCGGTAATAACATAGTCCAAGTAGACAAAGATTTCTATTAATATTCTAATTCTAGTGCACATCATGTAAGAAAATTAGGTATTGACAAGAATTTGTTTTACATTTTTGAACTAACAAAGGGTTAAAATGTTGGTTATTTTGTTTTTAAGTCACCATCATTCATGGTTTTTGGCAAACCACTAATGGGTTTTGAAAGCGGGTTTTTTTTAATTGTTTTAGTAATTATGTAATTTGTATTTTGTATTTCAAATAAAAATGGCTAAAATACTGTATTTTGTAATTTATATTTCAATTAAAGCAAAACATGTATTTTGCCCAGCCCTGCCTGTGAGTAATGTCTGTTAAACTTAACACGATAAAAAAAATGCAATAAGTTAGTTTGCCACAAAGTTTAAAAAGTCTTATTAATACTTCATCGTATTTAAAACAAATGGCTCTGCCCTGAAAAAAAGGCGCAAGCCAAATCTAAATTTAGAACAGTACACTCGTATAATATAGTTACCAATTTCAACATATGAAATATGAATCGCCTAATATGAAATTAAAACTAATAGTTAAGTCGTATATAGATAACACACAACATGTACTGCAAGAACACAAAAGGGGGATTTTTGAATTAACTCAGTCGCGTTTAATTATGATACGGGCAATACCAACTTTTTATCACATTACATTGTTAAGGGCTTGCCTTTAGGATATATTGCTTTTTTAAAATTCTTAGGAAAGAAAGAAAGGAAGAAAATTATTTATTTGCGGAATATGTGTGTTAATGAGATGTTACAAAAATATTTAAGTATATCAACATATTCTACCATATTTTGGTGTGCAAATATTTTAACATTTTTAAAAAATATTATTTAATTACACATGCTTTAACTTTGAAGTCAATTATTTGTATTTATAACTAATTTAATTATTTATTACCAAAATATTTAAAAACTATAATCTAGACACGCTGCTGGCTGGCCAGCGCCAAGTGTAATTTTACACGAACCACTTAGTGCCAATTTTAACCCTTTTATAACTCAAAATCTATTTAAAGTAAATACATAAAACTACGTGTGTGTAATCATATCCACAAGGACATCAAGAATCTCAAATTTCATAAAGCTAGCTCAAACGGTTATAAAGATATGAAGGTCTAAAAGTCGTAAACTTTAGTACCTACCGACTGACTGACTGACATACCTATGGTAGCTAAACCTAACCTACTCCCGGATGACTTAGAAGGATGAAATTTGGAGTCCAGCTCGGTAATTAATTATGTGTAAACGAAAAAATCAAAAAATAAAGAAAGGTCCCCATACAAAAAAAAACGCAAGACAAAAAAAAATTAAATACCTGCCTAGTTTTCTTTACAAAAAGTAATGATATCCCACCAAAAACATAGATGTAAAAAAGGAGAGCCAAGTTCAATACAAAAATTATGCTTGGCTGTGAACTCCGCCGCAAAAATAATAGAAATCTTAATGGGTGCCAAGTTCTATGCAAAATCCAAATACTTATTTATAGGAACAAAATAACACTATGATCAAGTATGAAACTCTATTTCTTTCACCTTTGGTGTCTCTAGGCGGCGTGAATTTCTTACCAACAGGAAATCCGTCTGCTAATTTCCCTTCCCATTTCATAAAAAAAAAAACACAAATACTCTGCAACCTATAAATGAATCTAGGCTACTTTTATCCTATTAGTTTTAAGCACCAATTGTGCTGCTAAAATAAAAAGTAATCAAAAGTCACTATACTAAGTGGTAATGTAGTGCAGTCTTTGCTCGCTATTGTTAATGTTAATGGTAATTTGTAGAATTATACACGTAATCTACCAGTAATAATAACGGTATCTATAAACGTCAGTAATTTATCAGCAGGACAGGATTACGAACACACGCGAAGTCCCAGAAAACATCCATTGTCACATTTTATATCAGTAACAATGACAGTATCTTTAAATGACGGTTGTGTATCATCAGGGGAAGATTACGAACACACGCGAAGTCATGGAAAATATCCACTGTCACCTAAACATGAGTTGAAATATTTTATCTATCTGTTCTCTCAGCGGTTTGTCATATGATATTTTATAATATTTTGATTACTGTAAAGTGTTTGTTTTAGAAAATAAAACCTTATCACAAACATCGGATGAATACGCACTTCTTTAATATATCTGTTTTTTCCTTATTATCATTTCATGTGATAGTCAGTGAACAAGCAAACGACTCTCCTGAGTGTCAGAGATAACCAATACAGACACCATAGATGTTTGAGGTGCGTCGCTGTCCAGTGGCTGGCATGTTAGACTATAAACGTCAGTAATGTATCAGCAGGAGAGGATTACGAACACACGCGAAGTCCCAGAAAACATCCATTGTCACATTTTATATCAGTTACAATGTCAGTATCTTTAAATGACGGTTGTGTATCATCAGGGGAAGATTACGAACACACGCGAAGTCATGGAAAATATCCACTGTCACCTAAACATGAGTTGAAATATTTTATCTATCTGTTCTCTCAGCGGTTTGTCAAATGATATTATATAATATTTTGATTACTGTCAAGTGTTTGTTTCAGAAAATAAAATCTTATCACAAACATCAGATAAATATTCATTTCTTTGTATATATATCTCATTTTTTCCTTATTATCATTTCATGTGAAAGTCAGTGAAAAAGCAAACGACTCTCCTGAGTGTTTGAGATAACCAATATAGACACATATAAATGTTTGAGGTGCGTCGCTGTCCAGTATGTATTCTATCGGCTACCTCGTCCATTGGGCTGGAACATGACAGAGTAATTATGGAGGCAGAAATAGGTAACTATACCACAGGTACCCTCCACTACAGGTTTATGTAAAGCAGTGAATCAACAACGACGAAGCTCGGATAAATTGCAGCATGATACTTTACCACTAGTTTGTTGGTAAGACCTATTTAAAATATGCTTGTCTTTTACGAGAAGAGAGGCAGATGGTCTTTTCAGCACCGAGGACCCAGACCAACAAGGGGAACAAGCATATGGGTAAAATGATGTGCTGTGATTTTTATTAGTAACGTTACAACTGCAAATGTATATGGAATTAAACAAAATTATTTATAAATAAAATAAATATCCCTGGACAACTCACACAAATTGAATCTAATCTCAAAGTAAGCAAATTATATGCTTCTGTTATGGGTGTCAGTCAACGATAAAAATACGTAGAAATACTTAAATATGTACCAGAATAAATTTAATAAATACCCAGACCCGGAAATGCAGACATCTAAATGTTTATCAGACAAATGTCTTCCTCCGTCGGGAATCGAATCCGAGCCTCGCGGTGAGTCGATGTTGTTACGTCTATAGGTACGCTAGCCACTCGACCAACGAGGCGGTCAATACTCATAGAAGAAGAAATTCGCAGTTAAAGAGTTTCGACTTCTATAAAAAACCTCCATCTATATAGGTATTTATAAAAATGAGAAAATGGGGATTCCATTACGAGTGATCATCAAATCACATCTGAATGGGTGGACCAATTTAAGCTAATACTTTTTTATTGCGTTAATTATTGTCAGGAGAAGGATCTTATGAAAAAAAAAACGGAAAATTTGCAATGAAATTGGGACAAACGATACTTTACAATAAGAAATGTTTAGTAGCTGTTAATTTTTTTTTTATGATATTGGAAGGCAAACAAGTAGACGGATTTCCTGATGGTAAGAAATTCACGCCGTCTAGATACACCAAAGATGGTAATAGTGCGTTGCCAACCTGAGGCCGGGATATTAGGCCTCCAGCAAAAATAAGTTTACCGGCTACCTCACCCTCCAAACCGGAACACGTCATGACGTTATGACGGCAGGAACAGGTAAGGCAGTGGTACCAATCCGGGTGAGTCGCTGTAAAACTCTACCACCTAGTCAGATGTCACGGTGTTAGGTAGTGACGGTAAGCCTATGCTCGCCTTTTACGAACTGCCTGGCAGGAAGGCAGAATATGGTCTATTCTGTAACGGAGCCCGGACCAACACGGGGGAAATGTCAAGGGATACTAAGTTTGCCGAATCGGCTTGTTATTCATAATTTTAATTCAATGAAAACAGGTTTCAGTGCACTTGTTTACCATGAGGCGTAACTACTAAAATTGCTTTTTACCAAAAATATTTTTTTAAAATGTTAAATGAAAAAATAATTTTAAAAAACAGCTCAAGAAGTTCTTCTTTAAATTTGTTTTTAATAGACTTTAAGAAATTTGTGAATTTCTTTGATATGTCTGAAAATGAGGTCGATTTGAAGACTTTGTTTTTCTACGGTATTGCTTCAGATCCTCTGTAAAAGAGACCAAGTGCCTTCTAGACTGACAGCTTGTAAAAAGCGAACGTAGGTTAAGTAGGTAGATAGGTAGGTAACAAAAAGGCCACCGCATTGCCTATTTCCAGCTAAAAAATTCTAGTTTCCTGTTCCAATTTAGAGGGTAGGGTAGTATGAGACCTATTACCCCGGGCATAGGACAGCGAAGCACCTCTTCGGTGCCTATAGGCTACAGTTTTCTTTTTCTCTGACTTCCACGAGCGTTAGCTTGTTCACTGTCTGCCACAAAAAATATACTGGATTTGGCTAAAGGCAATAAATGCTAAGACGTACTATTTAAAATGTGTAGCAAGTGCCAAATATAATGACCTTTGCAGACCTGTCTGTTTTCCTCCACATTCATTACTCTTTTCATACAAACACACCGGTTTCGAAAACTCTTGTATTGAAATGGTGTAACATTCACTTAAAAGACTAATTAAAAACCTAGATCCTAGATTACGTCCGCATTTAGACACATCAATTACATTTAAATCAGTTATTTAGTCAACTTTTTCCGTACAAAGTTGTGACTTAATCATAAATAAGGCCATAAGTGGTTAAGATTTTTGTATTCGCTCTAAATTTTCGAAAAAGTGAAAATGCCCTTCGGTCGCTTTTGCTTGGTCGGCCTATACCAGGCATTATACAATGTTATTAGTCTTATCTTTATTGTAAAACCTAGCGGAAATTCATAACACTTATAGGTCTCTAGGGCCCCGTAGTCCCCAACATTACACTAGAGCCACGTCGTTTAGCGGATCACCAACCATCCCTAATGGGGATAATTCTGCAGTACACTCACTAAATTTAAAGTTATCACTATATTCTTTCAACGAAAATATATATCCTCTCGACAAATGTAATAGAAAGAGACAAAACATTTTTAGTGCTGTCAGATAAGTTTGTAAGAAAGAAAAACAATCGTTTATTTCACATGGACCATTTACACTTGTGACTCCTCTTTATAGTACCAAAATCTACTAATGGATCGAAACGTCGCCACGTACTGAGAAGATCTGGCGAAAAAAAACATCTGTGTTTTTTTTTAACAATATATTATTGTTTAACAATATACTTAAAGTATTAATACTTTGTTTATTTATTTTTTTATTTTTATGATATTGGAAGGCAAACAAGCTGACGACTTTCCTAATGGTAAAAATTGACGAACCTGAGGCCGAGATGTAATCCCTCGAGCAAAAGTAAATTTACCGGCTACCTTATCCTCTGAACCGGAACACATCACAGTACTGCCGTTATGGGGGCAGGAATAGGTAAGGCGGTGGTACCAATCCGGGCAAGTCGCAGCGAAACTCTACTATCTAGTCAGATGGCACGCTGGTAGTTGCGGTAAATTATGCTCATCTTACGAGCTGCCTGGCAGGAATGAAGGTATATTTTGCAAAGGGGCCCGGACCAACACGAGGTAAATATATTTTTTGTTTATGAGAGAATGATATGAGGCGTTCCCAAGTGCTCTTATCTGCTAAATATTCAGCAATAGTAAAATAAACTTTTTAAATCATTTCAATTCGATACGATTTTCAAATTTATTGAATGAAAGGTATCTAAGGTAAGGTTATTGAAGAATCGGGACGTAAGGTAGCCGGTAAACTTACTTTTGCTCGAGGCCTAATATCCCGGCCTCAGGTTGGCAACGCACCATTACCACATTCAGTATCTCGAGGTGGCGTGAATTTCTTAACGTCAGGAAATTCGTCTGCTTGTTTGCCTTCCATTATCATAATCGTATTCCTGTGAACATAATATAATAATTTTTCAAAGGTGTGTCGGGATGTTGCAGCTGTAATTTTGATTTGTATGTTTGTTAATATTCATTATATTTCTATTTTTTTTATGGTAAAAGACAGCTAATAAGCACGCAACGCCCCTGTTGGTTAGATATAACCGCAGCTTAGATACCCTAGATGTTGGAGGTGCGTGGCTGTCCTGTGGCCGATTGTGCAAGAATACCCTTCGGGCTGGAAGATGAAATGTCATTATTGCTGCAGAAATAGGTAATGCGGATGATCGCCGACCGAGACTGAAAAAAGTACTAAGCAACAGCAGTCCTGGTCCAATTGGTTTCGCCGGGGCCCTGCCTGACCCCGATGATTCACCCTCCCCCGCCACAATAAGGCTTGGACCCTTGGGGGCTTATATAGAGGACACTGACCAGCACGGGGAAAAAGTATAGTATTTACTTCAGCAGAATTTCATATTTTCTTCGGAAAACATTGATAAAATCCACACAAGTTAATAATGTTACGTCCTGATGACGTGTCAAATGTCTAAAATGTTATATCTTATTTTATTTATTTCGTTGGAAAAATGTACTCGTATTATGCACTGAGAATTAGTTAGGTGATTAGAAGAACTACCAAGCACTGACTTAATAGGGCTTAAATTACCAACAAAACTTCTGGTGGAACAATACAGTAACTTGTTTGGCTAGGGATCCACAGTCTTACCTATTCCTACCACCAGTTTCATATTATTAAGATCCAGAATGTAGAGTAAAGTATAAATAGACCATCTGCTTTCTTGTCTTGCTGTTCATAGAGGAGGATATCAGTAAAGTAGGCCATTAGCAACGAGGCCACTGGTGGTAGAATACTGAGCAGCAACTTGCCCAAATATTGATTCACCGTTTTACCAACCCTGCCACCAGTTCCATGTTTTCATCCGGACAATGATGTGGCTAGTAGAGTTGCATAAGAGGCCATAGCATTCCAGACACACGACAGCGAATGGCGACAGGAATAAGTAAAGTGTTGGTTCTATGAATATGTAACGAATCCAGTAACAATCTCGTTAAATGTTTGTGCATTACATTCAATGAGGTTGTCAAATTCCGACACTGACAAAATACAATCGATTGTACTCATCTTTGAATCCAAGATATTCACTACAAAAGTCAAAATAAAATGAAAGAGTTTTCTTACATTACATATTTCTTGGCTTTTTTCTTTGGCAACATCAACAAATCAAAAATTGTATGTTTTCGATGAACTGCTACTAGTTGCTTGTGCGGAGAACTAACGACCAGTTCAAATGTTGGTGCCGTTCTTGACGCCAACGTAATTCGCGTAGTAAATCGGACGACCGTATGGCTCGTTTAAACGTCGTCCGATTCACTACGCAAATTTAACCGTACAGGGCCCTTACCATGAGTTTACTACTGTCCTACATATAGTACCTACGCTAGTATTTGTAACAAGTTATACGTAATTTATTTATATTATTTTGCTAGAATATTTATTTAGTACAAAAGTTATGGTTATCAACTATATATTAACATAGAAAAAAACAGCTCACGAGTAAAATATAACTTTTTATACATACCTGTCATTTGCCATATCTGCAGACTGCAACGCACTTTTATTACACACTTATAAGGTAAAATATAAGGAAAAACTGTTAAAATAACTGTCTTTTTATTTTTTCTAATAAAGCTGACACGTTTTTTACTGCAAATCATAAGACTAAGTAATCTTAGATAAAGAGGGTATTCTGATATTTTTTTTTATTTCTACTGTCCTAAATATAGGACAGTAGGCTTATCTGGGTAAAAATTTAGAACAGCGCCTCTACTGGTAACTAGAAGAACTAAATTTAAGACTAAAATACTAATTATCGAACGAAATCTACAGCAGCTCATGGTAAAGGTTCTAGTAGATCCATTGTTAAGTCATTGAAGTGTGTGGTATAAATAGTATAGTTTACCTAGTTTAAATTAGTCGACTCTGCAACCTTAGATCCGCGTGATGGCTGATAACAAAGTTAGGTAACTGCACAAGTTAACGAACTATCAAAAATTTGCAGGTTTTACCGATACAGTTCTTTTTTTTCTTTTTAATTCCTATTCCATCTCTTTCTTCTTTAGGAGAAATTGAGACATTTATTGTTTTCAAACCAAGTATACCTATGCAATGCGAGTCTGGTTTGTGTAAAATATGTATCTCAGATCTTTCTAAAGAAGAAAGAAAGAAAGAAATGAATCGGTGAGAATGAAGTGAGTAGGTCCTTTAATTTTTTTTGCATAGTACGAAAATTGAAAAGATGTTACAAACAGGTTTTAAGCATACCAATACGTTTTACCACATTCACACTTCACAGACCAACCCTGAGACTCGGGTTCGATTTCCGAGAGGGGCAGACATTCGTTTGACATTTAGATGTCTGCTTTTTCGGGTATGGCTGCTTATTAAATTTATTGTGGTATCTAAGTATTTCAATGTATTAGTATCGTTGACTAACACCCGTTAAATAACACAAGCATATAATTTGCTTACTTTGGGGTTATATTCAATTTGTGTGACTTGTTCAGGGACATTTATTTATTTATTTTAACCAAAACAATTTTAAAAGGAGATAACTCTGTCTACAGGTGATAGCAGTTAAATGAAAATGAATTTATATATTTACGGAATACGTGTGTTACAGAGATGTTAAAGCATACCAATTTCTATATTCTATATAATTTACATATTCTATCATATTATTGAGATTGAGAGGTGTGCAAAAATTTAATTAACTTTATTTTATTTATCAGGTTTACCAACGTTTGCATACAATTAAAAAAACATTTTACAGCTTAAACACTTAAGAGATAATATCATCATGCTTTAATAAAATCGATAGAAAGTGTTAAAATAATTGTAAAAAACTAATTAAAAACGCGTTTGGTGTACTAACCTTTTAGATCATGCTAGCTTTTCCGGCGAACTTCGTTCTACCCGTTCTGTTTGTATGGGAAAATTTAAAATGTTTTATTTCCCAGTTTCAACGTAACTGAAAGAGATAAATAGTATTCTATATCCGTCTCCTCGTACTAGGCTACCTCCTCATTGATTTTTAGCCAAATCAGTTCAGCCTCTCTTACGTTATAAATGTTGTAACTAACATGTATTTCTTTTATGTAGCTGGTGAACTTCGTTCCAACCATGCAATTTGTATGGGAAAAATGAAAATGCTATTTTTTCTAGTTTTTTTCGCAGACGATCGAATGAAAAGTATTCTGTATCCATCTCCTGGTTTTAAGCAATCTCCCACCAAGTTTCAGCCGTTCTGCAGTTTTAAATAATATGACTAACACGACTTTTTTGTATACTTATACATGTATAAGATTATAGAAATTAGCAAATTTCACTTATTTTATTATTGTGCAACTACTTTTCCCCGTTTTGGTCCGGGCTCCTTTGCAGAATAAACTGTCACTAGCACCGTGACATCTGACTAGGTGGTAGAGTCTTGCAGCGACTCGCCCGTATTAGTACCACCGCCTTACCTATTTCTGTCGCCATAATGTCAGCGCTTGCCGTTGACGTGTTACGGTTCGGAGAGTAAGGTAGCCAGTAAACTTACTTTTGCTTGAGGCTTATCATCCCGGTCTAAGGTTGGCAACGCACCATTTCCACCTTTGGTGTATCTAGGCGGCGTAAATTTCTTACCATCAGGAAATCCGTCTGCTTGTGTGCCTTCCAATATCGTAAAAAGAACTACTTTGTTTATTTGGGAAAATAAATATAAATATTCTTAATCTTCCGCAACAAATATATAGTTTAAACGAACCAATCGATCACTCAACACATCGGAAATTCTTTATATTAAGAAAACATTAAGAGCCTGAAAGGGTCACGTCAAGAATTGGGAGAGTCCCAAGGGTCGGAAAGGTCTGACCACATCATCGGTCATCGGATCCTTTGAGCTGTGATGGAAACTTTCCTTTATGTAACAACTGACTACCATGGAACTGGTTTAAATTTTTGAGATTTTAAATTAAGAACCTTGGATGAGTCCAGAACTTCATACATTTGAGACTGAAATAAATAAATATTGTAAATATTATAAAATTGAGTCTATCCCCAAAGTTTTTCTATATGCCTGTGTTATGGGTGTTAGTCAACGATGCTAAAACATACAGACATAGATAAAATACATAAAATAGATACAAGAATAAATTTAATAAAACCCTGACCCGGAAATGCAGACATATAAATGTTCATCACATTTGTGTGACGCCTGCTTGCCACCGTCGGGAATCGAAAATGAGCCTCGTGGTTGGTCGGCGTAGTTAGGCATGTACGCTAGCCAAACTAGTCAAAAACTTATCTAAACATGGGAAATTAATTTTTGCGGTTTTGTGCAAATTTTTGCCAATTAATGAGTTAAAGTTCACATATATCGATTTTAATGAAAATCGACTCAAACTCGAACTCCAACAAAAAAAAACCTGTCCAAATATGGTGTTTATTTCTGCACTCCTCTCTTAACCTTTTCTTATAACCAATCCAGGGAAAGCGATGGGGTTTGCTTTTACAAAGACAAAATGAAGAAAGATTTATCATTTATTCTATACATAACGTTAAAACTAAACATTTAGGCAGTTGTTAAAAATAATTAAGGCCCCATACTTAGTCAGCCAGAAGAGCCAATCGCCGCACTCCCCCGTTCCATGATTACTAATTAATTTTTTATTACTAATTAATATTTCATATATTGCGCTCTAAAGTAAACGTCTTAAGCGACAAATCACTATTTTTAACACTATAAAAGTAATTTGAAAAAAAGTATAAAACTGAAACACTTATCTTTTAGGTATAATACCTATCTATGTTTATGTTAAATCTGGTGTCGATATTTTCATAATTGAAGTAGACAGTTGGGTTTTGCTTTCAAAAAAGGGTTAACTTTTTTATTTTTTTCTATCAAGCAAAGTGAAATGAATCGTGTTTTGGAAAAACTAGTCTTATAAAGCATATTCATGTTAATCTTGCGTATTTTTGTCACCAAGATCCATGATTGCTTTGTATGAAAAAAATATTATACCGCTGACGTATTTTAGCATACATGGACCCTTAAGGGCAGTCAAACTTAGATTCATTGACTCCAATTATTTTAATACTACTTCGCGATTTCTTAATTCTTTTTTCTAGAGATAGCAACTCAGGCTCTGCTCCATTGTCATTCTGAAAAATACAAATCAATTGACTATCTTAAAACAGCTTTATATATTATAAAATGCTGTAAACCCAACGCATTTAATGTATTGTTGATATTTTCCAACGTCGGCGCTTGGTAAAACTTCTAAATATTCATATTTTTAAATGAAGAAACACTTGTACTGTTTTATGTATCACTTATAATTTGAAAAGTAAAGTATCTTCACGCCCATATCCCCGAAGAGGAAAAATATACATAATATAATGTTCGTATGCGACATATCACAATGCTCGTGCTAGATTATGAAATAATTCGTATTGAAACAGTAGCTCATACCAACCTGTAGGTCGTACTTAGAAAGTGTAAAAGTCGTAGATTTTGTATGAACCACTATACCAATGCTAGTTTCATTGCATGTGTAGTAAAAATCATTATTATATAGTGGTTTTCGTTATTTCAATTTTTTTAGATACGTATACACAATGATTTTTTAATGACCATCCAAATTTTAATATGTTGATCTTAAGTGAAAATAATTAAATACGTGTTTTTTCTTTTAGTATCCCTCAATACTAAAATATTAAGATATGACATCGCAAAGTCGTCTACAAAGTACCGTACCTACTAGCTGAGTGCTCTGACATGCTAGATAGCTACCCGCTAGATACCTATTTTTTTTTTCATAAATGGACTTATTTATAGATACTTTATGTCTAGAAAAAATTTGGATGGTGATAAAAAAATCTTGCTGTATAACCTCTGTCGCCTCTGTGGTCTAGTGGTTCAGTTGTCCGACTTGACTGCGTGAGGTCCCGGATGCGATTACCTGGTCGGGAGCTAAAAGAAAATTGGGTTTTTCCGATTTTCTAATAAAAAAAACGTTGCCCGGGATTGGATATGTGCTAGGTTGGCTATAGGCTTGCCACCTATCACATTGTGGGACTTAGTGTCTTCGGCTAGTCGTAGGTGCCCTGGTTGTGACTCTGCCTACCTTTTCGTGGATATGGGGCGTGAAGATACTTACTTACTTACGCGTAGAAAATTTCTTTAAACGCCTTGTAATTTTAAATTTGCAAAATGTCTAATTGGTTCCACATCATATGTTTTATCAATATTTAGTGACATATTTTAAACTATAGTTAAGAATGCATAAATTATTGTCCAAATTGATGACAACATTATTAATCTTCGTATTCGTTATTGTCGAAGGCGGATCACGAATAAATTACAAAAATTTAGTGTGCTCATTTTAATTTCAGCCAATATTAATAACAAATCGAAGATAAAAGATAGAGCTATTTTAGATCAGTTACTAGGCAGCAACTATTATTTTCCAATTATTGCATACACACATACATATCTTCGCGCCAAGTCCCTTAAGGAGAAGGCAGAGCGTATCAAGTGTCAAATCTCACGGTCCTGACAAACCTAAATTGATTCCTCCACAATCATTTTCCTTTTCATACAAACACGCCGGTTTCGGAAACTATTGACACCACCTTCGGATAAAACCCGAGCGATTTGGTAATAGAATGTATAAAAACAAGAAATAATAATTAATAAAAATATCTTGGCAACAAAACTTTAGAAGGCCTATCTCTATCAGAAGGTTAGATAGGTTAGGTCTTAGGATATTAATATTGGCCGTTTATAGAACATACTTGTTAGATCGAAGTCAAGTATTGTTATATTTTTGTATTATAAGTATAAAGTTGCATGATTTTTTAAGTCTTATAAGAATAATTTAACTTTACTCTTACGTTAATACATGATTGTAAATAAGGCGATAAACATTCAATTAATTTATTTGAATATAAAAATAGTTAAGACGTGAATTGTTTACCAGGCAATGGGGTAGAAAAAGAAGAGAATTTTTATTTTGGCGTGCCCCACATGAGGCCTAAGATGTTTGACAATCCTCCTAAAGACGTTGAGACGCCGTCTGCAATAAATTTCCGTTGTGAAGTGGGGTAAAAAATCTTTATTTGTGATTTGGTTGCTCTGAGTGTGGCTGTGACATAATAAAATTGCGAAGAGAAAAGAATCTGTAAATATCTTTAATTTCTATTTAAAGAAACAATTATTGATGCAGTAATGTATGTATGTCTTTAATATATTCTATACTTATACTATCAGCTAGTACTATCTAGCCCGGCAGACGTTGTTCTGCTACTTTTGTCAATGTGATTTTAGTAAGCTTATAAAGTAAATTGGGGTCAATATGCTCACAAAATTTCATGAGAATCGGTCAAGCCGTTTTGGAGTTGTAACTAACACTGTGACACCGGAATTTTATATACAAGATTATGTTGTGGTTTTATATGTTGTTAATAACGAAAATAAAACTATATGAGTCAATTTTGTTATTATTAACCCTTAACGAAAAATAAGCGTTTCATGAATTTCATTTTGTGTATGAGAAAAATTAATTGAAATATTTTCATTAAATTAAATATTAAATATGTGTGTTAAAATGATGCTTCCAAATTAATTAAGCATAACAACGTTGGACAGCATGTGCAGCAGTTAAGCATGGTGTGCAAATATTTTGATAAAATAAAATTTTAAGTTTCTAGCTCTGAGGGCCCGTATATACTAAACATTTTTTTTATTTATTTTAACTCTAAAGGGTAGAATTTTCAAAAGCGATGAATTATGGTATTCATCATTTTTGTCGTACAGTACATCGTTCTCACTGTAATTTATACGAAATTTAATGCAATTATGTCCATGGCATAAAAAGTTTCTTATTTCACCCTTTTAGAGGTTGAATTATGAAAAACCCTTCTTTAATTAATGAATGCCCCAAAAACGACATACGTGTGCGAAATTTAGTGTTCTTGCATATCGAATTTGCTTGTGCTTTTATGTAAAACTTTTATCTTATTTATAGTCCATTTAAGGGCTAAATTTTAATCATAATAAATAATCGTAAGTCATAATTTACCACCTTACTTAATTCTTACGAAAATGCATGCAAATATGTCGATGGAATAAAAAGTTTTAGACAAATTTTTGTCTTCTTTTATACTCTCTTAGATTTTGAGTCTTCTTGGTGATAATAGAACTAAGCTTGAAACTTCAAGCTTAGTTCTTTGAAATAGAAACCTATAACTATAGGTTTCTATTTCAAAGGTGATCTAGCGGTGTGGCGCCGGACTTGACTTCTTGAGGTCCGGGTTCGATCCCCGGGTCGGGCAGCATAAAACATTACAAAATACTTTTTTTTTCAATTTTCTAATAAAATGAACGCTGCCCGGGATTGGCGATAGGCTTACCACATACCACATTGTGGGACTAATTAGTGTCTTCGGCTAGTGGTGGGTGCCCTGGTTGTGCTTCTGCCTACGCCTTCCCCAGAAGGCGTATATCCCAATTACGCCCATATTCCAATATGGGCCTAAAGATACTTCTTAGGATTTGTTTGGCCTGTGCGATTATAATATAAAAAAAGTATTTTTCCCTATTTTACCGTCTTAACTTAATATTTTTGTCCTAAAGTTTCATACAAATATGTCGAAGAATTAAGATGTTCCATACAACATTTCTCCTACCTCTTTTGGGTTTGAATTTTGGGAATTAATAAAACACGTGACCCATAATATATTTTTGCTTTGTTTACACGAAATTTCATGATAAAGTGTCCGACGAATAAAAAGTTTTATACAATTTTCCCCTATTTTACCCCCTTGAGTTCTAAAACAAATACATACGCGAAGTTTTAGGTTTCTAACCCCAGCCCTTTTATTAATAAACGTGGACTAACGTTAGAGTAAAACTTAGTTGATATTATAGACTGTGTCTCATTGTAATAAGGACTACAATACCAGGCTGAACCTTGGAGTACTTTACGCTGCGTTTATTAATAAGACGATAAGGATTTAGCGTTGATTCATCAGTCAATTAGTTATGCCTTTTAGATATACAGGGGGGTTAGAATGAACCACCGTCGTCCTGAAACGAACGTTCGTTTTGGGCCGCTTATAAATGTCAAACTCAAAAAGCGTAGAATGTTCGTGCCAAACAAAACGTGACGTCGGCGATAGACGTTAGATGTCTGATAATTGACAAATAACAAATTTGATATTGACGTGTTTTAAGTCGTGTCGTCATAGACAAAATTTTGTTTTTTCATACAAATTCGGTCATTACCCTTCGTTTACACGATATCGCTTCAAGTTATGATTGTTCTAGCTTTATAAAAAACGATAACGTTTTAAAACGAAACGCATCGTCCAAGCGAAACGACGCGATCGCGCCGAGACGAAAGTGCTCATTCTAACCCCCCTGATTATTTAATAAACATTACATAACTTAAATGCACCTTTTATTTAAGCATTTAGAGATAAGAGTGATATCATCGTTGTGATTGATATTATATAAGAAGTTGTGAGTAATAAATAGTTGAGTTAAAAAATAATCGGATGTTTTAATATCATAAAACAAACTTTATCATAAAATATGTTATCTATATCAACTGAATCAACTAAATGATTATAATTTATGATAGGTTACAATTTTAAGTTTTTCCCCGTTTTGGTCCGGGCTCCTTTGCAGAATAGACCATCTGCCTTTCTTGCCAGGCAGCTCGTAAAAGGCGAGCATAGGCTTATCATCACTAACACCGTGACATCTGACTAGGTGGTAGAGTTTCGCAGCGACTCGCACGGATTGGTGCCACCGCCTTACCTATTCCTGCCGCCATAACGTCATGACGTGTTCCGGTTAGGAGGGTAAGGTAGCCGGTTAACTTACTTTTGCTCGAGGCTAACATCCTGACCTCAGGTTGGCAACGCACCATTACCACCTTTGGTGTCTCTAGGCGGCGTGAATTTGTTACCATCAGGAAATCCGTCTGCTTGTTTGCCTTCCTATAACATAAAAAAAAATACATTTTTGCGACATAAGCGGTGTTTTTTTCGGTTTTTAAGTGTTCAGCGAAGAAGGTTCTCCTTACGGTAAGAAATAACCGTGGTCTGTAGACACCATAGATGTTACGAGTGCGTAGCTGTCCTGTGGCTGGGATGTTAACAACAAGTGCAAGTCCACCGGCTACCTGGAGGCCGGAACATGAAAAAGTCATTATAGCGGCCTATTTGTTTGCTGTAAAAGTTTGACATTTCTCTTCCTCCCCCTTTCCCTATGAGTGCATTTGTTTATGCTATATTTCAAATTTCTATTGAAGTTTATAAGAAACATTTTTGGATGAGAGGTAGAGGTAGTCCCATATTGACATTACGTGTGCCAAAGTTCGGAGGCTGATTTTTTTTTAAATTTAAGGGGTTTAGCTGAACATATGACTTATTTTATGGTATGTGATGTTTTATCAAGACGTCACATACTGCAACATATCTGGACTATCTAACACTGAAATAATTTTTCAAATGGGACCAGTAGTTTCTGAGATTAACGCGTTCAAGCAAATAAAAAAAAGAAATTAAATGGTAAGCATAATTTAAAATTGTGACATAGAAGAAGAAGCGTTGACACTTAGTGTAGTTATTGCATGTCAGTAATGGAAAATGTAACCTTCTTGTGTATTTTTAATTAATTAATTAATTTACTTTACTGGCTACGCTAACCTCTAGCAAGGAGTAGTAGCTTCCTCCTGTTTGTCTTGGTAATCTGAGTATAATAAATTAGCTATTCCCTGCCTGTTGCTTGTAAGCGGTGAGCATATGTTTCGGTAGAATGCTGTAACTTGCACTTGTAAAGAGCAACTTAAACGGATAGGGATACATTGGTGGTAATTTTGTTGCGCACTCACTAAACTAATTTTAAGTAATCGCTGTCTTCTTTCAACGAAAGAAACAGAAAGAGACAAAACACTTTTAGCGCTGTCAAATTAGACCGTACACGTCATTTCTACAGACGTTTAAACTATTACTCGGAAAACGTCGATTAGTAAAAACATCGCGATTTGACATATTCGGACTAATTTGATATGTCTAAAACGTTCCACCTCTTTTGTTTTTGTTTCATTTGAGAAAGAAAGCGTGCATCTAAAATAAGTTTAGTTTGTGAACAGTGGAATTACCACCATAGCCTTACTTATTCTAAACATCTTAGTCACAGTGTTTGACAATGATTACTGAATTCCGGCGCCAGGAATAATTCCAGCAGTAGAACTATTCCAGGCAAGCTGGTGAATAATGACTCTACCCAGTTGTGGCTCACTCAACTAGTAGAATAATGCAGTAACCAAGTTGTCCCAAGTTTCGTCGCAAGCCGATCCGAAAAAATAAAATAAGTAACATAATCATTACCTTGAATCCTTTAGTTCTTTCGGTGGATGGTTTTTTTTTATGATATTGGAAGGCAAACAAGCAGACGGATTTCCTGATGGTAAGAAATTCACGCCGCCTAGAGACAACAAAGGTGGTAATGGTGCATTGCCAACCAGAGGCCGGAGTGTTAGGCCTCGAGCAAAACTAAGTTTACCGGCTACCTTACCCTCCGAACCGGAACACGTCATGACGTTATGGCGGCAGGAATAGGTAAGGCGGTGGTACCAATCCCGGCCAGTCGCTGCTAAACTCTACTACCTATGTTTTATTAGTGACGATGAGCCTTTGCTAGCCTTTTACGAGCTGCCTGGCAAGGAAGGCAGATGGTCTATTCTACAAAGGAGCCCGGACCAACACGGAGAAAAACGGGTCAGCCACTTTCAAAAGCAATTATTTGAGAAAACGTACTAGAAAACGTACAGTTAAACCTCGCTTACGAACATTTTACGTGTTGAGTAGACAGAATTTATTTGAAAATAATTTTAATGATTGATTCCTTTTTATCATGGTGGCTCTACTACAGGGAGTCAGATATATGACAGTTACTATGATATAACATCATAGTGACTATAATATAATATAGTCAAATATATGATAGTCACTATAATGTTATATCATACTTAGTAACTATCATATATTTGACTATTATATATCACATGATTCTAATTTCGTTTCAACTAACGTTGACGAGTTTTGTGAATTTGAATTCCCCGCGCCTACTAATCACGTTTTATGTAATATTTAACAGGAGTGACGATAACAATATCCGAGAAAAAATAATTAGGTTATGCATATGTATATATGCATTACCTTTAAATTATATATGCATAGAAACTAGCTGACCCAGCAAACTTCGTATCGCTTGACTTTAAAGCTTGGACAGTAGCGCAGTATGTCGGATCCGATGCATAACATTCCAAAACCCAAGAACAAACTGTGAGTCTAAACCATTCTCGAATTCCCTTGAACACACACAAAAAGTTTCATCAACATCGGTCTAGTCGTCTAGAAGGAGTTCAGTGACAAACACACGAACACAAGAATTATATATATACTAGCTGACCCAGCAGACTTCGTATCGCTTGACATTAATGCTTCGACAGTAGCGCAGTCAATCGGATCCGATGTGAAACATTCCAAAATCAACAACCACTTATTATTAAAAAAAGTAAAAAAAAAAACATTTTCCAGGAGACCAAATTGTGAGTCTAAACCATTCTCGAATTCCCTTGAACACATACAAAAAGTTTCATCAACATCGGTCCAGTCGTCTAGAAGGAGTTCAGTGACAAACACATGAACACAAGAATTATATATATATGTAAAGATTGTAAAACGTAAACGTGATTTTATCATTACAGATAAGTTTTATTTTTTTGTCAAACATGTTAATTTCATTTCATTTATATCTCAAATCTTTATAATCGTGATATCCTTACTAAGTCACAATCGCAATAAATTATTTTATTATATACTAGCTGTCCCGGTGAACTTCGTTCCAACCGTTGTGTAACATAACTTAAAATGTTGTTTTCCCTGGTTTCCCTGGACTTCCACAAATATATCTAAACCAAAATTATCTAAATTGGGCCCGCTGTTCTTGATTTTTATTGAGACTATCAAACAGCAATTGATTTTATATAGAAATAACAAGACTAATACTTTCATATGGTTTAACTGATTCATTTAATAGTAAATTAGGAAGCGATTAATTAACGTTGTGAACTATTTCGATATATCTATTTTTAATATTTTAATCATGCTTACAAAATAAGCAATAGAATTGTTTGTTGCTTTTATTTATGAAATTTTGCTCAAAATTGATATTGTTCTATGTTGTATCTAGATTTGATGTAATTTGATAAAATTCAATCCCAAAAATGTTATAAAGTAAAATAGTGTACGAAGTACCTAAGTCATATTAAAACTATCAAAAACGCGTTAAGTGGACTATACCTAGTATAAGGCACATGTTATCAGATCAGATAGATTGTAACATATTAGATACCATTTTAAAAAATATCAATTCCAATTCCTAATCTCTTCATTTAGTTAACAAATATCTGCTACTCAGAAACGACGCGATGTCTAAAGTAGCAGTAGTAACAGGTTCAAATAAAGGGCTTGGCCTTGCCATTGTAAAAGGTTTGTGCCAACGATTGATTGGTGTTGTGTATTTAACGTCA
Organism: Calephelis nemesis; assembly: GCA_002245505.1. Lineage (NCBI taxonomy): Eukaryota > Metazoa > Arthropoda > Insecta > Lepidoptera > Riodinidae > Calephelis > Calephelis nemesis. The sequence continues at coordinate 161,533 of NJDD01005294.1, forward strand.
CGTGATGAAGCACGAGGTCAAGCTGCCGTTGAAGAACTGAAGAAACAAGGGTTAAACCCAGAGTATCATCAGTTAGATGTGGCAGATAGAAGCAGTGTTGAAAGGTTCAGAGATCATATCAAAGCTACACATGGTGGCATAGATATACTTGTAAATAACGCAGCAGTGGCTGACAGCAATCCTTTTGATAGTGATTACGAAGAATGCAAGCGAGTTATTGATATAAATTACAAAGGTATTTTGAATATGCAGGAATTGGTGTATCCATTAGTCAGAAATGATGGAAGGATACTTAATATATCCAGTATTGCGGGGCACCTGGCAAACCTTAAAAATAAATTCTGGATTTATCGCTTGATAAAAAAAGACTTGTCTATTGACGATTTAAATGATTTTGTTAATTGGTTCCTTAACTCTAAGAAGAACGGTACATTTAATAAGGAACATTTTGCAGATAATGCCATTGTTGTTGCTTACAGGGTATCTAAAATTGCGGTAAGTGCACTTACAATGATTCAGCAACGACTTTTTGAATCTAAAAATATTTCGATCAATTCTGTGCATCCAGGAATAGTCAAAACTGATATGACCACCAGCAGAGGTTTCTTCAACGTGGATGAGGCCGCAGAAACTCCATTATATTTATTACTTGAAGCACCTAGCTCGTTGAAGGGGGCATACGTTTGGTATGATAGGAAGGTTGTAGATTGGTATGACCACGAAACCCCTGATTTAGTCTTTGACGCACTCTCAATTAGAAATATGACATAACAGTTACAATGTAATAAATTTACAAAGTAGTACAAAACATGTTTTTTTCTTGTATATATCAGAATTAAGCAATAACTTCTTTAAATTTTTCGTGTCAGCTTATGTCGTTTGTTTGTCTAATTTTAATTGTGTCAATTATTAAGGCCCGTTCTAAATTAATTTTACTCAAAGTTTCAAATTTTGGACTTTGGAGTTGACCGTACATTGTCAAATCAAATGTGAGATAATGTGCTGTATCAAAAATACCGGTTGATAATCTTTTTGTAGAAAAGATAACGGGTTTGACGTAATTTGGTTAGGTAATTGTAATGTGTAGTGTACGTATTTTATAATGGTCTTGTCCTGCCCATTAAATTTAATTTCGATTGAAACGTATAGATAAATATGAGATTGAAACAAATTAAAGATGAAGCTATTTATTTGTAGAACAGGTATACAAGTAGAGAAAGCCAGACAGGTCTACCAAGATTTTGAGATTTGTCACTCGATACTCTCTGCCTTTCTTTCTTTTTAAAGATTGAATGTTATGCCGGACTCCTAGCGGCTAAAACCACTCGGTGAACATGTTCTGTGGTATCGGGTGATTGCGGGATATCCGAAGAATGCACCGCTGTCACCGTTACCCCTGCCCGCAAGTTCATCGGCATCCGCAAGACCCAATCTTCTGATACCAGCACCTTAACGACAGCAACATGGGGTCACACCATGCTATGCTGCAACCCATCTCGGGCTGCTTTTTAAACCAACTGAGTCAAGTCAGAGTTCTTTGACAGCGATGTTAAGCCAATAATTTTGCAAGTCTACCAACCACACTATCTTCCGGACATGACGTCATTAACAGGAACAGGTAAAGTGGGTAATCCCTACCACCAGTGCACTCAATCAAAATGTTTTTGATTTAACACTTGAAACAAATACTAAACGTAACGTAGCTTAAACAGCTTAAACAAATTGCCTCAGAGTTTGAGTCCTCAGTAGCTCAAATGGTTAGAGAATCCGTCGACTTCGAACGAAAGAGTACAGGTTCAAATCCTGTCTATTTTCTTTCTTTAAAACTTGTTGTTGTTGTTTCCCCCGTGTTGGTCCGGGCTCCTTAGCAGAGAAGACCATTTGCCTTCCTTGCCAGGCAGCTCGTAAAACCCGAGCACAGGCTTACCGTCACTATCACCATCACTAGGTGGTAGAGTTTCGCAACGACTCGCCCTGTTTAGTACCACCACCTTACATATCCCTGCCGCCATAACGTCAATGCTTGCCGTTAACGTGTTCCAGTTTGGAAGATAAGGTAGCCAGTAACCTTCCATTTGCTCGAGGCCTAACATCCCGGCCTGAGGTTGGCAACGCACCATCACAACCTTTCTTGTCTCTAGGAAATCTATCAGGAAATCCATCTGCTTGTTTGCCTTCAAATATCCTAAAAAATATACTAAAACTTTACACAGGTACTTTTTTGGTAATTAAAGGGATAACGTGTAAAGCATCTGTAGATTATCTTGTTTAATAAACATTAAAATTTACATACGAGTTAACGGCGTTGAAAGTAACGCTTAAAGCTCGCAACGGCCGTTCAGTTAAATGTAACGCGAATCTCCCTTTGTTTAAACATTTTCACGATTTTATATAACCTCTAAAAATCCCTTTTTCAAAACCCCAAAAATGACGCTGTTTCACTTTAAACCGGTACTGTTATGATAGTCTGTTGTTTATACTTTCAAGTCTACCGTTAAATCAATATGCAAAAAAGTTTGGGACAAATAATTAAAAAATCAAGTAAAGGTAACATAATCTCTACTTGCTATCGTCGGCACTTGGTGGAATTCTATTGTATACACACATTTTTAGTAGTAAAACACTTGTTCTCATCCACCAAATCCAAATATGTACTGAACGTTAAACTGAAACAGTATTTTCATGTTTAGTTTCAAAGCCCTAATGATGCTGAGAGTGAAACTGGTTGGCTGAAGAGTAGCGTAAAGTGTTGAATAAAGTGTATAGTGTATAAGTACAAGTGTTTTACTACGAAAATGTGTGTAAAGGTAACATTTTCAGTAGTTAGTAGCTCAAGTAGTTTAAAATCAAAAAAAGTTTTTCGCGCCCATATCCTGAAATAATAGGCAGGCACCAGGACATCCCCGACTAACCGAAGAAACTAAGTCCCGCAATGTGATCATCATCGCCAACCGGGCGCATATCAAATTACGGGCAAGGTTAGTTTTTTTAAAAAAATCATAATAAACCTTTATTTTTAATATCAAGATTTGATATCGATCCCAGGACCTCAAGTAGTCAAGTCCGACGCTGGACCACTAGACCACAGAGGCGATCAAAATTAAAACAACTATATATTTTTTTTATGTTCCAAAAGGGCACAAAAATTCAAGAAGCAGACGAACGCACTGAAAAGGGTTTGTTTAAACATATTTCCTTGTTATAAAATTGATGATTGAAGAAATAGTTTATTACGTATTTGAGGAAATTTGTCGAAATGGACAGAAGTGACGTAAATGGATATCTGAAGAATAAACATTTTTTTATTTTTGAAGTGAGGTCTTCTTTAGCGGCTCACGTCAGAATACGTGGACCTAATCAAATATTCGTAAGAAAGGATGAATATACCACCGGTGCGGCTTGGGAGGTGAAGCATTTTTTATGGGACTATTTGATGTTCAAGCACATGGCTCTTCTGATGTCCTGATGGCAAGAGATAAACGTGGCCTATGGACACCGTAAAAATTACAGTTGCGTCACTATCTTGTGGCCGGGATATTATCTCCTTACTTTCTACTAAGCTGAAAAATGTTTCCCTACGTCTGCTATTTCACTTCTTCTGGCGCTCCTGGAGTGCAAATTCTTCTACGGGGAAATCAGCAAACAAGCACACGGCTCTCGTGATAGTAAGAGACAACCGTGGCCACTATAGATGATAAAGCTGCGTCGCTATTCTGTGGCTGGATTGTTAGGTCTATTATACAAGGCTACTGACTACGCTTCCCTCCGAACCTGAACTTGACAGAGTCATTTTGGCTACAGGAATAGGTAAGGCCAGTTGATGCATTTTGCCACTAGTACTTGTTTGTTATTGGTAATAGACCAACCTATGGTAGCCTTTTATAAGTAGCCTGACAGAGACAGATCATCTATTCTACTCAGTGTATTCGACCAACACGTGGAAACAGTGTTAGTAGAGCACGGTGTAGTGATTCGTCTTTATCTATTCCTGCCACCACGTCTGTGATTGTCACTAAGGTATTTCAGATAACTGATAAACTAGCGCTGGTATCTCGAGATATCGACCATCAGATAACTGGTAACATTTTTTATCTATATATGATAGTTGTCAAATATTTGTCTACCTCGTTGGTTGAGAGACTAGCGTACACGCTCAGCTCCAACGACCACCTACAAAGCTTGGGTTTGATTACTGACGGGAGCAGGCATTTTTGTGATGATAATTTATATGTCTACATTTATAATCTGGATGTTCATCAAATTTATTCTCGTATGTGTTTTAGTATTATATATATTCAATGTTTTAGAATCGTTGACTAACACCTATTACACAAGCATATAATTTGTATCTTGTAAAGTGTATCTTGTCCAGGGATATTTATTTAAGTATACAAAATATACAGAGCAGTTATTTTCTAGTTGAATGCAAGTTTCTGACACAGATAACTTAAACAAATAAGTGAACAGAGATAACTGACTGGTTCCTATAATAACGAATCGTAATCCGTTTATATAACCATTGGTAGTTTGCCTAAAAGTGATGAAGCGTTGCTCATAGTTACACAAAAAGCAATAAATCTTGATAATGAACGTCAGTAGTAAGAGTTTTTATTATTCGTGTATAAAACTACCATTCGTTAGCAAAACGACGCATTTTTTGAATACACGACCAGGTATATCATATTATTTACTTTTTAGAATAAGTCTCTGTATCGCCTCTGTGGTCTAGCGGTCCAGGAATTGGGCTTGACTGCATGAGTTCCCGGGTTCAATTCCCAGGTCGGGCAATAAAAAAATTTGGTTTATCCATTTTTTTAATAAAAAAAAACGTTGCTTGGGATGCGATACGTACCCGGTTGGCGATAGGCTTGCCACTTATTACATAACGGGACTTAGTTTCTTCGGCTGGTCGTGGGTGCCCTGGTTGTGCCTCTGCCTACCTCTTCGGGGATATGGGTGTGAAGATGCATAAATGAATAAGTTACAATACTGTTCGTTTCTTTCTTCAAAAAATAAAAAATTGCAAATTACAACCTTCTTTTAAAAATTACAAAACGGATAAGGAAAACCCTAGCCAATGGAACAAAGAGACAGATTTCCGTTACTCCTAAATTACAAAATAATGTTAGCCCTGAATTATCAATAAATCATGAAAACATCCAGAGTATACCGCCCAGGCGGCCGCTGGCAGGCTGGCGGATCTGGCGGCGCGCCAGCCGCTGCGACCCGAGGACGGGATACTTTCGTTTAATCTACCGACTCTTAATATGATGGACAGTTATGGTTATGAGATAGATGGTGGTCTACAACCTAGTGAATTTCTCTCTCGTTGTGACGCAGAAGTGGGATTTATAAGATTCGTTATTAATTGTCGGTATTTTTTTATTGAATCTTAATAGTAAAGTGAAACAGAAGATATTTTATCCACTGAACAGTAAGTTAAGTAAGTAATTTATGCTAGCTTTATTGCTTTCTTATACATTTTTGTCTTTCGGATATTCATGCAATTACAAACACTATAATACATACACACACACACACACACACACACAC
>NJDD01005294.1:167100-178712 GCA_002245505.1 Calephelis nemesis
GTTTAAAAACAATTATTATTAAATCAAATATTGTTTATAAAGATGATTATAAAATTAAAAACAATTATAAATAAAAGTAATCTTAAAAATTTATTAATACTACCTACAAGAATCTACTGTTTTTTTTAATATTTACGTTTTGATAATAATTTTGGACTGTTTTTCATCAAATGTTTCGATTCAGAAATTTTGCCGTAAGTTCAAGTATAATTCAAACAGTATACCCCACTATAAGAAACCCCACTTTCATTTCAATATTTCAATAATCTACAAACACAAAAACTAAGTATTTTCCTCTAATTTCTGATCAGAGCAAGACTTGGCAGCAACAGAATCACCTCGGATGTACCATCTTTCAAATAAAAAATATTTCTTTTTAAATTGGTTCAGAAATGACGGAGAAGTCGATAAACATACAAAAAAAGGTGGTACTTACGTGGTGTTAGAGTTTGGAAGGGACTCGCTGAGATTGCTTTCAATCTCACCCTTACTTATTCCTGTCGCCGTAACGTCTGTGCTTGCCGTTGACTTGTTCCGGTTCAAAGGGTAAGGAAGCTGAACTTAGTTTTCCTAATCCTGGCCTTAGGTTGGTAGCGTACCATTATCACCTTTGGAGTCTCTAGGTGGAGTGAATTTTTTACCATCAGAAAATCAGTCTGCTTGTTTGGCTTCCATTATCATAGAAAAAGGATATAGCGTCGAACAAATTACATTCTTCTTTTTTCAAAGTCGGTTATAATGAAGGTTAGGTGTTATTTCTATACTTCTTATTGTCGGTGCTTGGTGGACTTCCTTTATTGATACAATTTATTTACAAATACTTGTACTTTCCTAAAAAAAAAAATTTGGAAAGTACAAGTATTTGTAAATAAATTGTATCAAGGCGTAGGTGTTATTCTTGAATGTTGACAGTTGATTAATATTGATCTACAGCGTAATTAACAAAGTGCATATTAATTACGAGTCAGAATACATCAATTGTAGATCCCAAAGGGAGTGAAGATGTAATGTGTTTTGAAATGGACAGGGTGCGGGTCGCCTCTGACGAAATTGTAATTGAAAATGCTTTTTAACATTTCCACTTTGTGTCGTGGTCAAAACATGGCTTTTTAGCTTTTAGCTTCTACATTTATTTTAATATCCAGGTGTGGGTTTTCTCATGTGTCCTTTGAAAAAGTAAAAATGATATAGTTCGTACATTTTTCGTTGGATCTAATGCACAAACAGACGAATTTAAGTACGGATAATACGAGTAATTGCATAAAGTAATTAATGATGTTGAAGAAGAAATAAAGATAAATACGATTCACGTTTAATTTAACTAGTGGTCGTTCGTTGGTCTAAATTCAACCATAATAAACTTTAATACCTTGTTGATAAGAACGTCAACTTCATTTCTCAAGACCAACTACTTTCTTTCCGAATTGTATGGTGCGCCATCTGTGATCTTTTATCGTTATCATTAATATATTTGTTTTTGTGTGTCAAATGCATGGTAGTGTGGGTATTGTTTTATTTATTAATTTAATATAATTTATAAGCATTATTATTGAAAAATGTTAGCGTTCTGCACTTATACATAAACTGTAAATGTTTCAAATTTGATGCTCCTGTAATAAGTGAATTTTCGTAGAATGGGGTCCAAACTTTTGGCATCACGTATTAATACATAGATAATCTAAGTGTTAACAATAAGTTGCAAGGTTTGTGAAACAAAGCAAGTTTATCATTGTATGGTCAAATTAAAGAGATATACGATGGGGCTGCTATAAAGATTGGGTTATTGCAGTTTTGCCAGCTGTTGTTGAGATAAATATCCTAATCCTATCCTAAGCACTAGAATACACGTGTAAATCCCAGTCGAACTTCATCTCCTACAGTTAAACGTGAAAACAAAGTGACCGCTTGACTTTTCCTTATTTCACTACTTCGTTCAGTGTACGGCAGCGTTACCAATAATAAGTTTGTCATCTCACATATCGTTTATATGTCATAGCAATCGTTTTTGACACACTTTAACTTGTAAGTGTAACAACTTACTGTAAGTACCACATTTTTGGCAAATAAACAATTATTATTATTATTATTGTCAGGGATAGAGCAGGTATCAGGTATTAATCGCATCGTTGGTCAGTTATTGTTATTTGTTTTCTAAGTTTGCCTACAATATACCTTCATGGTCATGTATTCAATAAATACGAAGGTATATTGTAGGCAAATTTCAAAGTTTGAAGATTTACGGCCCCAATCAGAAATGTCAATTAACAAATTTTAAACCGTCGTTATGTCAAAATTTCGAATAGAAAATGTCGACTTACGGCCAATGTTAATAATATTTCTCTAGAGATGGATTTCAAGCAATCTAGATAGCTGCGTATCCGCCGGCCTATCCTACACCTAATTGCCATATTTATCCTGTGCACAGATATGTTATTGGCAAGCGATAACATAAAAATGGATCAAAATATCAATCTCGGGTAGCAAGTTTTGGATTAGGATTGATTATTAATATTGGCCGTTAGTGGCTGACTAAGAGATAATTTTATTATAATATAAATTGAATAAGCCCAAAAATCTTTTGCCAAACGTCAATAAAAGAAATTACGTTATTCATTGCCAGGCATCATTGCAGAAACCCTTTGCCAGACACATTTAAATTTTCTAAAACATTAAAAGAAAAGGTAGGAGATTGTTTGTTAAGTGACAGAAACCGTTTAAAAACGAGCATACATTTTAAAAGAGAAAACTTACATACTTCGAGTTAAACGATTTTGGCTAGAAACAATGTAACCTGTGGGTTATCATGAGCACGTGCTAATGATGTGTTTTTTTGAAAATTCGATTTGAAATCCAAAATACAATTTCAGGTTCTTATTTAGGGATTTTATGGCAAAAACAGCGAGCCAATCTGGAGCTGTGTATGGTGATATCATAGATTCCCAGCGTCACGTTACTATGGCCAAAATAAGACAAGTATTGACGCTATTATACGCTAGGCATTGGTTCGACGGTGGTACCAATCCAGGTAAGCTATATCACATCACAATAAATCTCAGTTATGGCTGCCTTATCAGGCAATGGAGTCATCACATCCTGACGCTGATGTCTGATTGATAAGCATTAATAATGAAGTAGCAGTTTATTTACCTTTATGAAATGAAATATAATGACCTTTTGTAGAATACGTAGCGCAAGTATTCTTAACGAACTCAAGAAATTCTTATTTACTTTATCATCTCGTTAGTTTCTGTGTTTGCTTAGGTTAATCCCAACTACGTACGGACGTTTGTTATTAAGCTATATACGCTCATATACGCTAAAATACGTCAGCAGTTTACTGTTTTTTTCATACAAAGCAATCATGGATCTTGGTGACAAAAATACACAAGATTAACATGAATATGCTTTACTAGACTAGTGTTTCCAAAACACGATTCATTTCACTTTGCTCCATAGAAAAAAATCAAAAAATTAACCCTTTTTGACAGCAAAACCTAACTGTCTACTTCAATTATGAAAATATCGTCACCAGATTTAACATAAGCATAGATAAGTACTACTTTTATAGTGTCAAAAATAGTGATTTGTCGCTTAAGACGTTTACTTTAGAGCGCAATATTTCATAGTAATCATGGAACGAGGGAGTGCGGTGATTGGCTGTTTTGGCTGACTGAGTATGGGGCCTTAATATGGAAGTGACGTGCAATGCTCGTTACAGATGGAGCTTACTTCGTCGTACACAAGCAGTGAACTACAAAGAAATTCACCGTAATGGTCCAGGTTTCCTATGTAGAACAGACTATATGCCTGGCTTTGTATACGGCAAGCATTGTTAACTGGGTCATTACCAACAAGAACATTACTGTTCAGCTACCTACCCGTGTTAGGATTCATCGCTTTACCTATTTTCGCCTTCACAATGAAAGTGTCATGTTTCGATCCGGATGTTCAAGCCGGTAATTTGCTAACACAAATTGTCAAGGCGTTAGTGGGTGTTTTCTTTAATCAATTAAATTGTCTTATAATATAATAAATAAGAAACTTCTACGCAATAATTACATTTTTCTACGCGATCACTATAAGAAGCATTGTTACATCAAGTTTTCAAAAAATAAAAATCTTCTACAATATCCTAGCACGAGTTTCAGGTAGGTCTGCTGTACAGCAGAGTTGGATGAACAATATTTTAAAATGTAAAAGATCGGTGTTTATATAGGCTACAGAGCATTACACTAATTTTGCATCGAAAAAATGAGAGCGACATTTCGTCTGATTTTTTCTGCTTCTGTTATTATTTTTTATCACTATTCAGCCAGTGAATAATTACTTATAGTATTTTTTTCCGAAAGAAAGATCATGGTTTGCAGTTGTTTTCACAAAAAAATATCAAGATTGAATAGTGGTTTAGGAGTTATAGTTTTATAATAAAAAAATGTGTATGTTTGACGTGATAAGTATTGGAGTCGGTTTTTTTTTAAGTTTTGCTGTGCTTAAATAATTGATGACTAAACACATTATTGACTTAAATCGTAGTGTTCAATAACATTTTCCTGCCAACCGATATTTTGATATATATGTAATAATATTAATTTAAGTAACTATGTATTATTTTTATTCACTTAGATTTCATAGTGATGGTAGGTAGTATCAATCTTTACATATATTAATGTACAATAGTCAAATGTTATCTGAAGTATTTTCTTAAGTAAACGAAAAAATACTGGAGTCATAATGGCGAAGAAAAAATAGCCTCATAAAAAGTTAAAAAGCCTAAGCTTCGGATTTTTAAGTTTGAATAGGTAAGCCCGTTCTTGAGTTATATAATTACAGCGAGGCATTGATTTTTATATATTATACTAGCTTCCGCCCGCGACTCTGTCCGCGCGGATGTCGGTCTTTGGGTGATAAAACTGAAAAATTAAGTTTTATTTTTGCTACGTATTTTTTTAACTAGGATAAAAAGTATTCCATTTTCTGTCCAGGATAATAAGGTTTAATTATACAAAGTTTCATCGAAATCGAACCGTTAGTTTTCACGTGATGCCTTAACATACAGACAGGCAGACAGACAAAAATTTTTTTAATCACATATTTGTTATCGATTCAGTAACATGCTATTATTTTTTTTGAATATATTCAATGTACGTAATTGACCCTTCTACAGATTTATTATATTATGTATAGATAAAGGATGGATGAGTTGAACATTTCTTTGAAATTTGAATCAACCACCAGTTATAGTTAGATGTCTTGAAGAAAAAATATGAATAACATTGTACAAAGGATCGGTTCGTTTTCTCGTTCGCCGAAATTTTGACGAAGAATACGAAACATGAATATAATATCAAGCTAAACAAGAAGCGGCGAAAACACACCCGTTGTTGATTAAAAGTTATCCATCAGAAAAGTCCATTTCCGCTGTTAAAATTACAGCGAGATCCGCCAAGTTCCTTTGGCGGGAAAATAATTCTTTCCGGATTAAATAATGTCAATAGGTTGCGACTTCGTTGTTTGTCTTGGAGAAAACAATTTTCACCAACACTCTGTTGTTTGTTTTACGGCTGTGACTAATTTGTTCTGCCTTTCTTTATTTGTGTTTAAAAATATTTTGTTTGATTATGCGATTGAACCATTGATACTCCAAGCTGTTTATTATATCACTTTTATATCACTTTTAAGCATGGGTTATGTGTTTTACCTTGTCATTACATATTTTTAGACCACTTCCTAAAAAGGGAGAGGTAGATTTGTTGGTCTGACTCCAATACATTTTTAATAAATGCTTAAGAACAAACAGCGAACTTATTACAAAACACGATTTCTCACAGACTACTAATATAAAAAATCACTAATATCCTATAGGTGTGCCACTGGGCTCCATTTTGGGACCACTTTTGTTTCATAAACATATCAATGACTTATCTTACTACGTAAGAGATACACATGAAATTGCATTGTTTGCGGACACTTTATTTTTCCTTAAAGTGAAAAGACAACTGGGTAAGTATGACGAACCGAACAATACGATTTCAAAAGTCGTACACTACTTTAATGTAAATTATCTTTTTTTAATTAAAAAATAATATTTTAAATTTTCAGTGCCAAATATGAGGTACGTAGAGATTATTGTACAGCCTGATGCCGAACAACATGGACCTCGTAGACTGCACAACTTTTTCCTAAATCACAATAGATAAAAAATACAATGGGGTACGCACATTGTAAAACTCATAATTAAACTGAGATCACCAGCATATGCCATTAAAAATGAAACATTGTCTGATGTTGACACTGCTAGAGTTTATTTTTAGTTATTTTCACAGCATTGTGTCACATGATATATTTCTCTGGACTCCCGGCCAATATGTATTTATTTTATTTCATTTCATTTATTTATTTTATTCTTTAAGGGTTTCCCAGGGAGCAAAATTAAAAAAAAACAATATTCGAACTGTAACTTCCTAGTATATCTTTGAAAATTTAACATAGGTTTAGAATAATATGTGTTTATTTGCACATTGTGTGAATACCAGAAATAAAAAAAACTTGCATATGTCTCATCTAATTAAAGTAAGTCCTTCTTTCATGAGCATATCTTTCATTAGAACAAACATCATTAACAACAAACTTCACGTTTATATAAAAGAGCTTCTATAAAATCAATTTAAAAAGATATCAAAGTGAAATTATCAAAAAAAATGTTACTTTAGGCCATTGATAAATGTTTAAAGAATAAAAGTGCTTGGTATACCCATTATTACAGTTATTGCAACTCTCGAGGGCAAGTGGCCATTACTTTTGGTAAACGCGTATCTTTACGTATATTATATCTTGTCAAATTGTGCGTGAGAGCGAAATCATATGGTTAACATAAAAAATCAAATTTAATTTTACGTACAATTTTAGGTAAATAATTATAATTAATTAATTAAATTTAATTATTTCTCCGTGTTCGTCCGGGCTCCTTTGCAGGATAGACCATTTGCCTTCCTGCCAGGCAGGTCATAAAAGGCGAGCATAGGCTTACCGTAACTAACACCGTGACATACGTAGAATTAATAGGATAGCGGACTTTTATGAAAGTATATATTTTTCAGTTCTACAAAAGGACGGTGGTAGTGAATTTTCTTAATCTAGTTAGTGATACCGTAAATAGTTTGTTATTAAAATACCAACTGCCTGTGCCTGACACCAAATTAGTGTTTCGCTAAACTCAGAGACGTCAATTATCTTTTCATTAATCGTTAAGTCGTAACTCGAAATTTTTTATACAATATTGTAGGGTTAAGGATAAAATAAATTTTTGGTCACATTTCTGATTGTGGCTGTTAGTAATACTATTGACGTAAAACTTGGCCTAGGAGAGACTTTTCGAAGTGATTTTTATATGCGCTTCCAAATGATTCAATAAAATAATTACATCAATCAGAGTGTTGAAAGCAATGAGTCCTCCAGCTGTAAAATATTTGATCTCTAATTTTACGACAGGCTCATGTATAATCAATTTAACACCATAGCTTTGTATTTGAGTATATTACTGACTCACTTACTGGCTAATAAAATTAAGATTAATAATAAGCTTAATAAGAGCTAAGGACGGAAAATGTCCGATTCATTTGTGTTTATTACATTTCATCTATTAATCTGATTATTCGTATGCCTACCCCTGGAGTGCCGGCAGAAGTGAAAATTTGAACATTAACGTTGTGCATTTTTAATATTTTGGAATGCTTAGGGAATAATTTCGCACAAATTGCTTTAATTATCAGTATGAAAGTACTTTAATGTATGTAGTAGAATTCAATGTTCATTTATTGCGCTTTCGTACACAAACATGACAACACTATTTGCGCAAGCGCTCGAGGGCCCTGCGCCGTCTTACGAATTTTCGATCAGGTCACGTGTCCTGACTCGAGTTTAGAAGTTTTTACTCATTCCAATAAAGTGCGCAACGCCTCTAAAGAAGTTTTTACTTCAAAAATAAACAAAGGGATAAGTTTCTTGCATTTCTAAGCATGTGAAGATATTTTTCGTATTTGAGCCCTTACCATGAATTAAAGGCGTTATATTCACTAACGTCTTCTTAAAATATTTGAAGACTGAATATTGTCTCTAGTGTTGACTATGAGAACAAAATTTCAGACCAAAAGCGCTATAAATTTCGACAAGTAAATAATCGAACATAATCTGTAGCAACTCATGGTAATGGCTCTGAATGTCCTCAACAATACAATATCCTCAAGTTTGTAGACAGCAAATAGCCTTGAGAAAGCTATTCACAGGAACTAAGCGGTAAACATTTACTGCGGCAGCAGACAACTTCCAGCTATTGTTGCAACGGCATGCTAAAGTACTAATAGCGAATTAATGTCCAAACTTACTCTCAGAAGCTGTGGTGACAATAGGCTTCTACAGAATACATTTACTTTCACACACCTATATGATGGTTTAAAAGTAAGTATTTAAGTAAGAAAAGTATTTTAGAAGACAATCAGTAGAAAAATGCTTGTGTTTTAAATGAATTTAAAAATATCCACCTTTAACTTGGATGATCCACATCAATTTTCAGCTTGTTACCTCTTCACACTCCTGAGAAAAGGTACGACTGGATGAACTGACAACTAAATGATTCCATATGGTTTTTTTTTCTTTTCGAGGTACGGAACCAAAAAAAACAAAATGCTAGCTTATCCTACTAATACTATAAATGCAAAAGCTTATGAGAATTAATAGATGTTTGTCATTCTTTGGAATTGTTAGGGAATTATTTTGCACGAATTGCTTCAATTATCAGTATGAAAGTACTAGGTATCATTTATGTGGCAGAATACAAGATTCATTTATTGCGCTATCGTACATAAACATGACAACACGAACATTGGCGCAAGCGCCCTGTGCCGTCTTACGAATTTTTGTCTTACAAATCAGTTAACGTGTCCTGACGCGAGTTAAGAAGCTTTCACCCATTCCAAAAAATCCGCTAAATAAGTTTTCACTTCAAAAAATACTAAACTGATTTAGATAAATCTGTTGAATATAGTATAACAACATCATAATAACACATAGGCTACAATTCATGAAAAAATATAGTATAGCACGCGAGGGGACTCTAATAAAATAAATTTTAGCAAGCCCTTTGAAGGAAAATAATTATGTAAACTATAAAAATGATTAAAATTTGAAAGCCAAAAGGAATTACTCGCATTTTTTATTAAAATTAGGCGTTTCTTTCCCGATCGCGGCTCTGGCTTAATGGATCTCGGCTCCTCCATGAATATTTATTCCAACCGGGCGCTCGCTTTACACTAAGCCGAGTCCTGGACTAAATTTACATCAAATATGTAATCATTAATGCCAGAATATTATGCTGATGGCATCACAAATATTTGTGAGTAAATGAATAAATTAAATTCTGAGGTATTCCTTGGTTTTGCGTACTCATCAAATTCGTCCACCATTAATTTTCCCCGTGTTGGTCCGATTTCCTTTATAAATTAGACCATCTGCCTTCCGGCCACGCAGCTTCTAAAAGGCGAGCATAGGCTTAACATCATCAGCACCGTGACATCCAACTAGGTGGTAGAGTTTGGAAGAGACTTGCTCGTATCGTTGCTATTATCTAATCCTGATGCCATAACGTCAGCATTTGACGTTTACTCGTTCCAGTGCGGATCATAAGGTAGCCGGTACAAATACTTGCAATTGCTTGTGCTCGATGCCTAATATCCCGGCCTCAGGTTGGCAATACACCATTACCAACTTTTGCTTCTCTCGGCGGCGTGAATTTCTTACCATCAGGAAAACCGTCTGCTTGTTTGCCTTCCACTATCATAAAAAATATATATTTATGCTAGCTGAGCCGACAGATGTTGTCCTGTAGTAGCTTAGAAAACTCCTGAAAATAGCTAATACCGCGAAAAAGGATTATCAAAAGTGTTCCATCAGTTCAGGAAAGATACGATGGCCAATGAAAACGATGATTTATGTTTATATGAATACTACTCAATATTTTGTGTATATTAAACTATTCTACTATCATAAATTCAGTACTCGCCATACTCGTGTTCTCTAATGGTTGAAAATATCTCGAAAGGTTGAAAATATCGGCAACCTTATTTTTTATGCAATAAATCAACACTAAGAGGATATGAATATCTTTAAAACAATAATTTTAGTTTATATTTTTAAATGAAGAAACACTTTTACCGTTTTACGTATCACTTATACTTTATTATTTTATAAATAGCCTACCTAATAATTTTGGTTTATACGACATCGAACAGGNNNNTTCGCTAGATTGTTAGAGATGAGCGTCACCTTTAGACACCACAGATGTTACGGGTGCATGTTTTTGCTACCTCCTACTAAAATGAGGGTTGTATGTGTGTACCCTGAAATAAAAAAATAACTTCTGCCAAATCTTTTATTTAATGCCATAATTGGATCCATCTCCATCACAACAGCTTTCAAACAAAAAAAACAGCAACGGAATAGGTCTATCACACACACACAAAAACGCGCACGCACACAAGCTTGTACAACGCACGCACGCGTGCACTCAATCACACACACACACATACAAACTTAAAAGGTGACGTGTTTTCTGACCACTAAAAAATCTATTTCTTCGTTTGTCTTCCAATATTATATGAAGTATATACCCAGTCATAACAGACAATTCTAACGGCGCGGCGTGACGTGTAGGTTTGTTGTAGGATATGGAGAAGTAATGGTTATTTGTGATATATGGTTACTGAGATGTGGTCTAATCCCATAGGAGGAATAAACATAAACAACTTTTGATAACATTATTAAAATAACATTTAATAAATTACTGAAAATTTTAAACATTTTGTAGATAAAAGTCAGCAATTATACTAGACTAGCTGACCCGGTGAACTTAGTATTGCTTGACGTTAACTTACAAAAAGTTTGTATGGACTAAAGCATTGTTTTCCCATTTTCCTGTAATTTTCCCGGTTTTTTCATTCATAAAACATTTCCCATGCTATAAAATATATACAAAAATTAGAAATCCCGGGTTCTGGTTTCGAATCCCGGGTCGGGCAACTAAAGAAAATTGGGTTTTTCCTTTTTTCTAAAAAAAAAATGTTGCTCGGGATGGAATATGTGCCCGGTTGGCGATAGGCTTGCCACCTATCACATTATGGGACTTAGTATCTTCAGCTAGTCGTGGGTACCCTGGTTGAGCCTCTGCCTACCTCTTCGGGGATATGGGCGTGAATATACTGAAGATACCAAAATTAGTTCATCTACTTAGCTATGATTCGATGACAAATGGAAAAGGGATTTATTTTTATACAGAAAGATTAAGGTTATAGGTATATATATTTTAAAACCAAACATTTATTTATCGTATTACACGATGGAATACTGTTTACCTATATCATTTAAGTAGAGAGTTTAGGAGAGGTTAGGTCTGGGAGATTGTATGAAGCAAGCATATGTGGGTTACACAAGTCTTTTGCAACCAGATCTTTTGGTGATAAGAATGCTGTGCAGCAACTTGCTAGGGTAGGAATCTACCGCCTTATCTATTTCTTGACGGTATAGCAATTATCTAATGCTTCTGTCTAAAGTAGTGTACCTAG
>NJDD01005295.1:0-19591 GCA_002245505.1 Calephelis nemesis
CAAAGACATCTTATCAATAATATTAAATGGAAAGATCTTACTTGATTTTTTTTTTACACTGTAAAACTATAATTTCCAATCTTAAATGGAATAACTAATTAAATAAATTATGTATGAGGGGTGAGATACGCGCGGTACGCTTAAAGACCTAAGTGCGAACTAACTAAGTATATTATGTGTAAAACATACGATGCGGTAAAAACGATGACAATTAAAATTGTTCGAGCGCAGCTAGTAGCTTGAAGATATTTTTTTTTAAATTTTGATTAACATTGTTGGTTAGATAGATCTTCGTACTGTACTATATGTACTTCTAAAAATAGCTTCAAAACGCTTTTATTAGCTTGCTGCTTAGTGCGTCTCTTCGTATCTATGTAATGGAATCATAAAACGTCTTTCTCACTCAGTTTTAAAGATTTGATTGAATTGATAATAATCACGGAAACCTTTAAACATTATGTTATTAAAAAGCGAAGCTTATATGTCACATTTTAAAACATCCTGAAGGCCATTAGCGAAATAGGTTTTTACATAAATCTACTACTGTTTAATGGAAATTTTATCATTAATTTAAGCTTATAATGAATCTGTAGAAGGGTGAATTCTGTACATTTAATATATTTAAAAAAATAGGTGCAGGTGACTGAATGTGAAATGTATATATGTGTGTATGTGAAAACATTTTGAGCAATTTCAGCATTTTTTACTATCTGTCTATTTGTAGGTATCCCGAGTTTGCTTTATGCCAAATCTATTGATGCGATAGTAAGTTTAGCAATTTGGTACTTCATGTTTCCAGAGAAGTTGTAAAATACTTTTTATTCCGATAATTACCGGGGTTCTCGTGGGAGATGACTCAAAGTAAAAATGTAAATTTGGCAATATTTGTTTAATGCGTAGTTCAATTTAATGTATTCTTCTTTTATTTTATAAAATGTGCTTTACAGATTATCCCATATACTTTCCCAATTCATAAGGTTTTGTAATATAAAAATTACACACTTATTTTTAATCATTATTTTTTAATTATTATTTAGTATGAAGTGACAACTTGAAGTCCGGAATACAGAGAAAAATTTAAATGCACAGGTTATCTTACATATACGTACATATTATGTATGTATGTATACATATGTGTGTGTTAAGATATGTCCGGAATACAGAGAAAAATTCAAATGCACAGGTTATCTTACATATACGTACATATGTATGTATGTATACATATGTGTGTGTTAAGATATTTAACACCAAGTCCCCTTTCAGGATAGGCAGAGAGTATCGAGCGCCAAGTGGAAGAAATTCCAAGGGTCAGCTAGTTATTAACATTAGAAAATCACGGGATAGAGTTAAGGTAAATCAAGTACCTATATCAAACAATATACGACTATTGGCTGAAATGGTGATGATGATAGCGAAATGCTCACAAAATGAATCATCTCCCTCGATATTTAATTTCATTGAACATATTCAACAGTTATTGCAATTAAAAAGAATTCTTTGATTGCAAATTCATTGCAAGATTTAAAAAGAAACCCCGACGGTTTCCTTTACAAGATTCAATATATAAAATAAAATAACTTTGTAAACAGACTAATATCAGAATGCTTCGATGAAGTGTTTGATTTAATACTAATTGGTGAGTTTCAACTTTAAACAGGGTTACATAGGTTGGAGTTTCAGAACCTTTATACGTGGCGGTCGTCTCCGATTCCATGGACATTTCTAACCGGCATTTGGGAACCGGCATTACTAAACGGATTACACTTGGCTTGGCTTTTATTAAAAAGCGTAGTTATTCCTTGAAGTTCAGCAACACGTCTGTGATACCCCTGGCGTTGTGGAACGTAGCGGTCGTCTCCGAAGCCGTGGACATTTCTAACCTCGTACAACCTTTTGGAACCGGTATTTTTAAACGAATTAAACTTGACTTGGCTTTAGCTTTAAGGAAAAAGCGTACTCATTCCTTAAAGTTCGGCAACGCATCTGTAATAATCCTGGTGTTATGGATGTACTACCTGGGTAGCGATAACTCACTTGCCCGTTTGCCTCCTTTTCTATGAAATAGACTACATATTCCTGAAGCTGAGGACAATTTATTATGTTTGTCTATTCCTATTAAAAATGTGGTTGGTGGTTGACATCTCTGTCAACTGTGAACTTATAGAAACATTGTTATTTAAAAGATACGGTCCCGATGTAGTACTTTTATAATCAGATCAGGATCTGAGGAATCATGGAAAAATTGAGTCTTCTAAAATTTATGAGGAAGTAAATTTTTGAAGTGAAGTTTTCACTTTAGCGGCGTTGCGCACTTTTTTTGAAATGTGTAAAAACTTCTAAACTTGCGTTAGGACATGTGACCTGATTCGTAAGACAAAAATTCGTAATGTTCGTGTTGTCATGTTTGTGTACGATAGTGCAATAAATGAATATTGTATTCTACCACATAAATGATAGTACTTTCATACTGATAATTTAAGCAATTCGTGAAAAATTATTCGCTAACTTTAAAAAAAATTCAAAAATGCACAACGTTAACATTCAAGTTTTTACTTCTGCCTTCAATCCCGGAGTTTTTTTTATCATTCCTTCAAGCTCCTTACAATGAAAGTGATCACTACTCATTTTTAATGACGTATCCTTTTTTGTTTGATATTTGTAGACTCAGTTATTGAGTGTAGGTGATATTCAGGTTTTAATGGTTTGTCAGACGGGGAAATTTGAAAACCAGTGTTGAGGTAGATTAAGCCTCAACATGTACTGAGCTTTTCTTTGGCGGACTCATGTTACGACACTCTCTCTATACCTTATTATCACTTTTTTGTACTTTATTCAAGGTCCTTATGATAAGACTTAGTTTAGATTTCTAGTTGTTTTTTTTGTTAGTGATGTGTAGTAAGTTTAAGTCTGTTAATTTATAAATAAATATATAAATGTTTTCTTTCTTTCTTTCTTAATGATGAAGATGGAATGTGATTCCTGGTTTTTCCTATTTGTGAAGTGAAATCCTTTTGCGTGAGGAATGGTTAATATAATATAACATAATGACTTTAAATTTATTTCAAAATAACATTAAATTTTTAATCCATCCGATCATCTACTGTGTATAATAACTGTATTTAATTCATCTGTTTTAAATCTATGCGCTCAAATAAATTAGAAATAAACATAATCTAGCTTTTTGGGTGATTAAAGAGGTTGAGGTTACTGTCAAGAGTGGTGATTAAAGAGGTTGAGGTTATGTGACATAAAAAGTATCCAACTGATAGCAATATTCTGCAGTTTAAGACATTTTTAAATATTTGCATTGTCGTATTGCAAAGTGCCGTTATATCCATATCACTATTTCTTAATCTAGTTCTAATCATTTGCTGTAGACTAGAAATAATTTTGAAAATTCTGTTAGTTTTTACGGTATTCACTATGCATTAAATCGTTAAAATCGTTAAATTTTCCTAGCAAAAGCTATTTTGTGAATTATTTTATCGCCTCTGTGGTCTAGTGGTTCAGTTGTTGGACTTGACTGCATGGGGTCCCGAGATCGGGCAACAAAGAGAAAATTGGGTTTTTCCGATTTTCTAATAAAAAAAATGTTGCTCGTTATAGGATATTTGCCCGGTTGACGATAGGCTTGCCACCTATCACATTGCGGGACTTAGTTTAGTCAGGTAGTCGTGGGTGCCCTGGTTGTGCCTCTGCCTACCTCTTCGGAGACATAGGCGTGAAGATACTTTACTTTACTTTATTTTATCTAAAAATTTTCACTTTCAGGTTCGATAAATAAAAACCAATTTTCACTAAGCTCTAACTTTGTACTGAGTTTATAGCTAACGTACATCAACTATTTTATTTGCTTTCATATAAGCGATGTTTGGCTCTTGATAATATTTTTATAAAGGACCTACTTTTTCAGTTATTTGAGAAAAAAACATGTTAACACTTTGTCTCATTGGTAAAAAATTTCAAATTTTCACTACCGGATAAGTTAAAAAGCACTGACTTAAAAAAAAACTACAAAAATAGTTTTTTTTAATTGATTGTTCTATCTACTGCCGTGCTCAACATGTATCAGATTATTTTGAAATTTTAACAAACAAAAAATGTTTGAAAACAACCTTTTATTTGTGAGGGCTACTCCCAGCAGTAGACTTGAGAAATACTGTTCCAGATGTGTCAAATAAGCCCAAACACGAAATGATAATGTTGGGAAATTTTGGTGTTCCTTTGGTCACCTTCTAGTTTTATCACCAAATCAGCTCCATGCCTTTTTTTAATTTGCATTGCTATCTGATTTACACTTTAATTACAACTTTCAGCTCAATCGTTTTCCCCGTGTTGGTCCGGGCTCCTTTGTAGAATAGACCATCTGCCTTCCTTTCCAGACAGCTCGTAAAAGGCGAGCAAAGGCTCACCGTCACTAACACCGTGAATTCTGACTAGGTGGTAGAGTTTAGCAGCGACTCGCCCGGATTGGTACCACCGTCTTACCTATTCCCGCCGCCATAACGTCATGACGTGTTCCGGTTCGGAGGGTAAGGTAGCCGGTAAACTTACTTTTGCTCGTGGCCTAACATCCCGGCCCCAGGTTGGCAACGAACCATTACCACCTTTGGTGTCTCTAGGCGGGGTGAATTTCTTACCATCAGGAAATCCGTCTGCTTGTTTGCCTTCCACTATCATAAAAAAAATAATCGGTAATCGAAAAGTTAAAGCAGTTAAAGCAAGTTTCCACCCAGACAGCCATACATTGCAAGTTAAATAAAACCTTGTAAAAAGTAAATTTATACATATACAAAAGTATATTATTTTTAGGTAATATGTGTATGTATTTGCAATGCATAATTTGTTAATTTTACCTTATTTACAATTCAAAACCATATCCTATTTTTCGTATCCTTAAATTATCCAGCAGCTGTTTATCGATACATACATTAAAACTGTAAAAGATTAATAACATTAGACTACAAAAATACAATCTTTATATTAAAATGTTCAATGAACAAAACTTATACGTAACGTGGCCAAAATCATTTACTTATTTTACACTTTATTGTACATATAACAGAGACTGACAGCGAGAGAAAACAAATATAAATGCTGTACAAAAGGCGTGCTTATCTCTAACAAGACAATTTTAAGACAGCAAACCTAAGATAGAAAAAAAACAATACAAACTAAAAAGTTATAGTTAGGTGTTCAAGCTTAACATTAAAGAGATAAAAAAATTAAAACTATAAACTAGTATCTTCACGCCCATATAACCGAACAGGTAGGCAGAGGCACAACCAGGGCACCCACGACTAGCCGAAGATACTAAGTCCCATAATGTGATAGGTGGCAAGCCTATCGCCAACCGGGCACGTTTTCAATCCCGACCAACATTTTTTTTTATTAGAAAATTGGAAAAATCCAATTTTGTTTTTGTTGGCCGACCGGGGTTCGAACCCGAGACCTCATGCAGTCAAGTCCAACACCCGGACCGCTCGACCACAGAGGCGACACTATAACTATAAACTACTCTACATATATATTTACTTTAATACTAATACATTATATATTGCTAATAACAAAAAGAGAAAAAATATCTCAATTACGTCAGCTTTCAAACAAAAGCATCCGCTTGGAAATTGGACCCATTGTTCAATGTTACTGCTACCGACATATTACGACCATACGTTTTCTGTCAGGGGTTAATTAAACCCTCAATTTTGAGTCGGGGGCTGAAAGAACGCATCACAATTGTTTGGGAGCTACAATGCCACAATATATTATGTGTGTGTATGTATTCACACAAACAAATCAAACTTACAATACCTACTATGACATGCTTTAGAAGAACTGCAAAGATTACGAATTCATCAGGTCCTTGTCGTCAAGTCGTCGTCATCAGTAAATATGAATAGATCCAATTAACGCGAATCCTATGAGTCCAATCTCAATGGTTTTACCAGTAGGCATTCCAGGGTTGTGTAGAAGATCTTCGATATTCATCATCAAACCAAATCAGTTGTACTAGCACTTGTTACTTTTCTACTGTAAGGTTTCACATAAGTTCAAGAGTGATATAATCCTCAAATTGTGTCTGATAAGTGATATCCATTCCGGTGCTTGCAAAAGAGCTGATGACTTCCAACTCCTAAACAGATCATTCATATCTGTCCTCAACTTTGAGCTTTAGGTGAACTTCAAAAATGACGAAACAAAATAGCACAACTTTTTCAAAAATATGATCCATCAGCCACGTCCCAGTTTTTTTATCAGGTCCTTGTCATAAGTCCTCGTCATCAAAAAATATGAACAAATCTATTTCAAACTTGATGGGTTTACCAGCAGCTGCATACCAGTCTTCTATCTTTGTTTTTTTTTTTTAGTTTTGAAATTGAATATGCTAAACCAGACGTAACGAAATTTGGCTTACGAGCTAATGTTGTGAGAAAAGTTATGGGCTACTTCTTATCCCGTTTACTTATAGGGTTTAGGGAATACAGACAAAAATCATAATATAAAAAAATAAAATTTTAATCCCATACAAACTAAATGAACTGTCACGCGGAACGAAGTTTGCACGATCAGTTAGTATATGTAATATATAAATATGTAATTAGTTTTACAAATGCAATAAAAGCAATTACTCACGGATGTAATTTAATATGAATTATGTGATTATGTTAATAATATACTAAGGGTGATTTTTTTATCTATTTTATTTAACTAATTATTAAAATTACACCACTATTTGAAAATGTTTTTTTAAATAACTTAAATTTTAAAATGAAGTAAGAAATAAAAATATATAACTAAGACCTCACAAGAAGCTAATATATGCTTATATTATTCCATCCATGGGAAGTCATGACTCAGGATGGACGAAGGGATAGCATTTTATACACCATCGTGTAATGTAATTTGATTGATTTAATTCTATAAAAAATATTGATCAGAAACACCTAATCACGTATAGGTAGAATTCTTATATAACATTTTTTTAGTTATTTTTTTACAATTCACATGTACTGTCATACAATTTTAAAAAATTACATTAAAATAAAACTACAAAACTAAAAACACTTGACTGTCAAGTGCGTTTTAAAAACAAGAAAATGATTTTCTATGAAAATTGAAAAAAGAACAATTAGGAAAAAACATTTTTTGAAAAAAGCGCGAGTTGCTAGGTTTTACTTTTCAATAATAGATACTGGCAACAGTAAACAATCTTGACAAGCTCTTTTAAATGTTATAAAACTGTGATATTTTTTAGTACACTCTGTTTATTATTTATCTTTTACTTATTAGTTTGGCTAAATACATTAGAGTCTTATTTTAGTTTCTAAACTTTAATTGATTATATATTAATCAGTAAAATAGATATAAAATTTGACAGCACTCTATGCTTGAATCGATCCTTGATGATCATCGTGGAAGATTTAAATGGACAATAGAATAAGAATTGAATGGTATTCTTCTCCAAATGTTGGGGAATCCCTAAAATAAGAGGAAGCATAATGGATATCAAGAATGGTACACATATTGTTAGATTACATGGAAGCGACCATACCGATCAGACCTAAATCAGGCATATTAGCTTCAGAAACGTTAAAGGAGCCAAGTATTGCTGATATACCACAAGTTATGTTTCATATTTTCAGCTTTCTCTTATGCATATTTATTAATAAAAGCGTGGAGTCTGGCTCTGTCCTTAGCATTGTCTTCCCCACGATATAATTGAAACATGGTTTCGGAGTCTTCCGGAAACTTTTCTATTGTAGCTTTCACACCCTTTGCAATATAAGTCTTTTGTTTTTCAGAACACATGCTACATTCCGAAGAGATAACGCCTGACAGATGCTCTGAAAATATTAAAAATGTGTGTTTAATATTACTAGTGGTAGCCCATAGGTCGAAATTCGACCATTTTAATATCCAAATTTTAATATCTTGTTGATAAGAATGCCATCTTCATTTTTCAAGACCAACTACTTTGTTTCCTGAATAGTTAGTGCGCCATGTATGATTTTTTGTCGTCAACATCAATATATTTGTTTATGAGTGTCAAATGCATGGTAGGGTAACGTTTTATTTATTGATTTAATGTACTTTATAAGCATTATTATTGAAAAATATTAGCGTTCTGCACTTCTCCTATACATAAACTATAAGTGTGCCAAATTTCATACTCCTCCTTTCGCCCAATTTTCGTAAAAAGGGTTCCAAAGTTTGGGCATCATGTATTAATATACAGATTATAGAGCGTAGAGGCGTTTTACGAAAGAAAACTAAGTCCTCTTATAAAGATGGGATCCAAACGTAAATATACGAAATTGATAATAAATTACAAACACACTATCTTAACGCTTAGTCCCTTACATGGTAGGTAGAGAGTGCCAAATGACACGATCATTGGAGACCTGGCGTCCTCTACATTCATTACCCCTTTCACACAAACCCGTCGTTTTCAAAGACTCTCGACACCACACTCGGACAAAACCTGTGCGATTTGATAGTGGATTATCAACCTAATAATATGTACACAGTAGCAGCATCTTCACGCCCATATCCCCGAAAGAGTAGGCAGAGGCACAACCCACGAATAGCCGAAGACAGTAAGTCCCACAATGTGATAGGTGGCAAGCTTATCGCCAACAGGGCACATTTCTAATCCCGAGCAACATTTTTTTTTAGATTTTTTATAAACAAAATCCCTATTTCTTTTTGTTGCCCGACCCGGGATTCGAACCTGGGACCTCAAGTCCTCAAGTTCAACAACTAAACCGCTAGTAGTAATAGTAGTAGTAGTAGTAATTTAATTTTATATAAAAATAAATAAACATATAATTATACTAGCTGCCTGTTCCGGCTTCGCTCGGACGGTAATTTTTTTTATCATAAAATTGAGATGTAAGTTATCCTATATCTCAAGTTGGATCAAACTGCACACGGTGTGCAAATTTCATTGAAATCGGTTAAGTAGTTTAGGAGTCCATCGCGGACAAACATCGTGACAGAAAATTTATATATATTAAGATATAAATTGCATATAATTATATAGGTATACATACAAATTGCCTTAGAAAAATTGCACTTATTGATCTAGCCCAAAGTAAGCAAAATATGTGGTTGTGGTATGGGTTTAATTCCACCATTCTAATACATCGAAATATTGTGATAGATACAACAATAAATAGTTTTTTTTATTGGAACGTAATCACGCACACAGATGTCCTGATGTTGCAAAAATGCAAAACACGCCGCCTAGAGACATTTAAGGTGGAAATCGTGCGTTGCCAACTTGAAAACACACCCAGACCCTAAACTGCAGACATCTACATGTTCATTGCGCAAATTACTGCTACGCCGGGAATCAAACCCGAGCCTCGGCCAATAAGGTGAATTAAACGCTTGTAATTATCAGTACATGGTTTAAAATAAAGTCGCTTTCTGTTGTCTGTCCTTATGTGTGCTTAGATCTTTAAAACTACTCAACGAAGTTTGATGCGGTTCCTTAGCAGAAAGAGTGATATAGTAAGAAGGTTTATGTGTATTACGTAGGAGTTTTTTCACCAATGAAACATTGGGACGGGCTGCTATTATACATATATAAAGGGTTAAATCTAAAGGACCAGCCAAATTTTGAGAAACGATTCGGTATCGAAAATTTTTATCCACATGCAAAATACAAGACGCATGGTTATAACGCAAACAAAGATTAAAACTGGTTCCTATCGACCGCAATCGCATTCGCAGGTTGGTGACGTCATGTTTGTACTAGGTACGATTAACTTGACAACAGGAGAAGCATTTTTACGGACTGTTTTAAATGAATGTTTATAAAGGTAAATATTACAGTTTGGCAGAAACATTTAAAATGCACTGCCATTTAAACTAAACCTCTTTATATTAAAATTTGGCGGGTCCTTTCAAAGTTACCTTGTATTATAATAATATAACGAGCAATCCGTTCGACCAACTCAAGAGTCTGAAGTTACTCTTGAGTTGGTCGCACGGATTGCTCGTTGTAGCTTTCTTTATTACCCTCGAGAAAGCAAGGATTTTATTAGTTTTACATAATGTCAATTGTCACAATTGTTTTAAGCTTACTTTTAAAATACGCAGCATCAGTAGAACATGGTCCGGCATTGATATAGCACTGTAAAAATGCCATCAAAATTCGTTCATTTTTAACGACGCTGTCGATGTCAAAGTTGTCGTATTTGCTGTCGAAATGGTCTTCATCCTGAGGCCAAGGTGACACCGTCACCACAATAGTCAGAACTATAATGAGCTTCATGACCCTGTTATATTAAATGAAATAAATAAATATCCCTGGATAATTTACAACAATTGAAACTAACTCCAAAGTAAGCAAATTATATGCTTGTGTTATGGGTGTTAGTCAACGGTACTGATACATGGAAATGCTTAAATAGATACTAGAATAAATTTAATAAACACCCAGACCCGGAAATGCAGACATCTAAATGTTCATCACACAAACGTCTGCCTGCCCGCAACGGGAATCGAAATCGCGGTCGGTCAATAGTTAGACGTGTACGCCAGGCATTCGACGAACGAGGATTTCAACATTATTTTTTTACACTTATCTAATATTTTCTATCGTCGGCGCTTGGTGAAACTTTGAAATATTCATATTTTAAAATAAAGAAACATTTGTACTGTTTCACGTATCACTCATAATTTATTATTTTGTAAATAGACTACCAATTTTGCTTATACAGCATCATCAGGGCTAAAACTTTAACTGAGTAGGTACTTTAAATTTTAGCCCTGATGATGCTATAGTAGCGAAACCGGTAGGCTATTTACAAAATTATAAATTGTAAGTGATACGTGACACCTATTTCTTTTTTAAAAAAAAAACTATTTTTCACATTTGATTTTTTACGACCACATCAAAAATCTGTAGGAAGATCCTTGAGCCAATAAAACTGGTATAAGACAGGAAATAAATACACGATTTTTTCTTACCATAAGGTAACTTACCTATAGACACCGTAGGTGTTACGTATAATGGGTAGTGTATCGTCTACTCTACCCTCTGTACCGAAATATGTTGAACATATTATTACATGAGTAATAGACAACAGGGTGGATCCTCAACAACCAGTGGTCTTTTTAAAATGCTTTTAGGCTGGGTAAAATCCAATAATTTAAAAATTGATATCAATTTTTTTTGAGTTTCTGTCACATGCCTTGAGTAATCCTCTAAAATCATGATGAAACCATGACCTTTTTTTTTTTTTTTGTATGACTAAATTGTTGCTAATCTCGCGATTTTATGCAACTTCACCGAGCTTTGTGGGCCGAGCAGAGTGCTCAGCCCGAGACATCATTATTTAAATGCATGGGGCTGTTGCCTACAACGCCAGCACCAAGGGTTGTCTACCGGGAGACCGTACCTCGACTTGGTGCTGCGTTCTGGTTACTGGGTGGATTGGAAGGAGGAATATTGGCGGCTCGTTGCCCGGCGTTAGGCGCCGGGCGCAAGAGAGGTCTTCGTCGCCGAGACCGGAGGCGACGGTGTCGTGTGATGTTGTTGTGATGTGAGTTTGTCGTGTTCCGGTTTGGAGGTGGAGGAAGTAGTGCGTTCGACGCGGTTATTGGGTCCGGAGGATCCGATAACACGTGGCGGGGTCTTCTACGGTTGGGGGGCGCGTTCGCGACCGGTGTGTAGTCACACGCGGAAGCTAACAACGGATTCGGGTGGGCAGCAGTTTTTTCAAAGTAACGTTCGGACAGTTCTTTGAAATGCTGTGCTATCGTGGGTAAATCGAGGTCGCGATGTAGGTCCTCGTTGCGAACGTACCACGGAGCGCCCGTGGCAGTTCGCATGAACCTATTCTGAACGACTTGTAGTTTTTTTAAATGAGTCGGGAAGGTATGCGCGAAGGCTACGCTACCGTATGCTAAGATTGGTCTGACACACGTTTTGTAAAGTGTCACTTTGTTGCGAAGTAACATTTTACTGTGTTTATTAATTAGATAGTAGGAAACCATGACCATTCCCCATTAGAAGTACTACAAAAAAGTCGGCGACAGCATACAGCTATTTTTAAATTGACTCACCATACACCTTTTCAATTAATGCAAATAAACTTGTAAAAATAATTATAATAATAATAATAATAGTATTTGTTGCCTCTGTGGTCTATCTGTCCAGTTGTTGTACTTGATTGCACGAGGTCCCGGGTTCGATTCCCGGGTCGGGCAACAAAAAGTTGTTTTTCCAATTTTCTAATGAAAACGTTGCTCGGGGTTGGATGTGTGCCCGGTTACCACCTATCACATTGTGGGATGTCTTCGGTTAGTCGTAGGTACCCTGCCCTGGTTGTGCCTCTGCCTACATCTTCGGGAATATGGGCTTGAAGTACTTACTTTTTTCACATATAATACGTGGGTTAATTGCAGAAGCATCAAAAATAAACGGCTATCATGAAACCGGTACTACAATGTGCTTGTATGCGTTTTTTTTCGTTTATGAAGTAAGCACTTCTCTAACTTGTAAAAAGAATCATAAAGTAATTGTCTCTATCACATTGAAAAAATATTATTTAAATATTATCATTATCTATACATAGTATAAAGCAAAGTCACTTTTCGCGTCTGTCTGTATGTATGTATGCTTATATCTTTAAAACTACTCAACGGATTTTGATGCAGTTTCTTTTAATAGATAGAGTGATTCAAGACGAAGGTTTATATGTATAAAAACACGCTTCATATATTAGAAAACCACTAATAATTTCAAGATTTCTAATGCGAAGTCGTAAATAAACATATTTTTTTGCTCTTGCATTGCAAACGCTGGCTGAACTCTATGAGATAGATCAAAATAATGTACTTAGTATTGTTTACCTTAAAAAGGTCTACAAAAAAGTTCGCGATGGTATATGTTTATCTCTTAGGGATAACTTACAATAACCAATTTTTATCCTTTACTTTTTACGAAAAGTAATGGCTTATTTACGAAGCGATTTAAAACAATACAGCATTAACCCTTATCTAATTAAGTATTTTAGATAAGTTTCACATTTAATATAGAACAATATAGTCCTTTATAGTATGTAAATTAAGCTAATAGTTTCGGAGATAATACAGGTTTAAATTATAGGGACATCACAGTTGCGGCGGTACCGGCTGGCCGCGGTGCGTGCGCGACGAAGCACGCGCCTTTTTCATAGGACTGTAATTTACAGCGATTGCACGCATTTATCGAGCTCCCTAGCTAGGAAAATAACAAACTTAATTCTTTTTCAGCGCGACATTTTTTATCTAAATTGTATTTACGTTCGTAATTTAATAATCCACACTAATATTCTAAATGCGAAAGTAACTCTGTCTGTCTGTTACCTGTTACCTAAACCGCCCTACCGATTTTGGTGAAATTTGATATGTAGATAGTTTGCATTCATGAGAAGGACATGGGCATATTATTTTTTGGGAAATTCAACCCCTAAATGTGTTAAAGGGGTGGCAAAGGCATACATATGAGAAAAATATTTTTATTGCACATTAATTTTGCATGAAACTTTGAATTAATGCTTTTTAGTACAAATGATGAAAAACGTATTTCAGGATTTTTCGAAATTCACCCCCATTGGGGGTTAAAGAGGGTATCTAAGTTTGTATGGGAAATTTAATTCTATTGAAATATTTTGCGTGACACTGAAATAATGCTCTGCAATACAAATTATGAGATACGTATCTAAGCGTTTTTTGAAAATTAACCCCTATGAGGGTGAACGGGGTTGGCACAATTTGCGTAGGAAAAATATTTAACAGTAATTTTTACCGTAAGTCCATAACAATGAACCACGTACATCAGTTTATCATTAACGAAAAACACACAAAGAAATTATGATATACATAGTAGCAAAATTGGTTAAAAATCCCTACTTCCCTACTAATATTATAAATGCGAAAATAACTCTGTCTGTCTGTCTGTTACGCTTTCACGCTTAAACCAGTAAACCTCTTTGCGTAAAGTAAAAAAAACCTTTAAAAGTAAACAGTAAATTTTTATTTGTTTTTTTGTTGTTGCCCGGACCGGACATAGAACCCAAGATCGCAAGAAGTAATTCCGAAGACGGACGGTTAGACCTCAGAGACGATATGTATATTTCTAAAATTTCGAAAAAAAATATGTTAGAGGTTTCCATAACTTGCTATACAGTTTAATTTCACAGGATTTGCCGAAGTGCAGATAAAACTGTAAACACAATAACGTTTATCTGAGGTGATATTAGAAAAGAGAAAGTGTATGTTCAGTTTTGACGGCAAAATTGCTGAATTGATTTTAATATTTACAAAAAAATAGATGAAACTTTGGATAGCTATATAGGCTACATTTTATCTTAAAATTTTAACGAGCAGTGTTGGAGAGCTAAATATCAAATTAGTAGACTATGCGGGTAAAGTAACAGCTAGTACTATATAAACTTGGTTTATTTTATGATATTGGAAGGCAAACAAGCAGACGCATTTTCTGATAATAAAAATTCACGCCGCCTAGAGACACCAAAGGTGGTAATTGTGCGTTGAGAACCTGAGGCCGGGATGTTAGGCCTCAAGCAACAATAAGCTTACCGGCTAACTAACCAAAACCAGGATCTTGGAAAATCACTCAAGATCTTGGTGGAATCTTTCTCTTGTAAGATCAATATTGCATTCCTTAATCACATTGTCGGCTAATCGTGGGTGCCCTGGTTGTGTCTCTGCTTAACTCTTCGGGGATATAGGCGTGAAAATATATTTTTTTCTCTAATATACCAGTCTGCTTTTAGTTTAATTTATGTCATTGTTAACTTACGTCATGACTCTCGGAAAGAGAGGTTAGGGAAAGAGAGGTTAGTAAATTAGAGCGAATCGATTATATTTGGACATCGACGATACATCCCAATAGACGCCGCATATAAGGCAACACGGTTCTGTCAACACGTAAGTGTAATTGTTCTTATGCAGATTAAGAACAGTATCGACCAGTTTAGCGCAACTTTTATATAAAAAAATGAAAAAAATAAGTTTGCTATGTTTTTTATTCGCCCAAATCATATGACACTAGTTGCCTTATATCTGATTGCCTTTAGACTTACTTTCAAAATTATACGGGTTATACTTTTGAAATACTTTTTTCAAGTAAACTTCATACAAAATTCGGGTATGCTATGTATCTATGGAAGTTCCGCCTCTTATTACGTAGTATTTATATACTCTTTGGCACGCCATGTAATGTAAATTAAAAAAAATCAACCGTATAGGTGACAGGGGGGTTAGAATGAACCACCGTCGTCTTGAAACGAACGTTCGTTTCGGGCCGCTTATAAATGTCAAACTCAAAAAGCGTAGAACGTTCGTGCCAAACAAAACGTGACGTCGGCGATAGACGTTAGACGTCTGACAGTTGACAAATAACAAATTTGATATTGACGTGTTTTAAGTCGTGTCGTCATAAACAAAATTTTGTTATTTCATACAAATTCGGTCATTACCCTTCGTTTACACGATATCGCTTCAAGTCATGATTGTTCTAGCTTTATAAAAAACGATAACGTTTTGAAACGAAACGCATCGTTCAAGCGATACGACGCGATCGCGCCGAGACGAAAGTGCACATTCTAACCCCCCAGTGCTATATGTCCACGCGACGCGACGTAAGCTGGGGGGTTAGCATGTGCACTTTCGTCTCGGCGCGATCGCGTCGTTTCGCTTTGACGATGCGTTTCGTTTCGTTTGGCTGTATAGATAACTAACTCTCAGCTTCTTCAGCTTACTTGCGATTAAAAAAAGAAATACAAATGTTAGATGTCGTGTTCAATTAGAGCAAATGGTTTAACACACATTGTTCCCCAGGTGGCGGTCTGAACGTGTAGTACTCTTACCAGTCGGTGCTCTTTGGTAACGACCAAAATTGTGACCCGTAGACATTTTCGCGTTATTGTTTAAGAAATAAATAGAAAAAATAGAAATAAAATGACTGTTTGTTCAATTACATGGTGCGGTAAAGACAGCCACACTTCAAATTACTGAAATGAGGGTATATTTTTTTGCAGGTTAATTAATAATAACAAAACTCATAATTAAATTATTTGTGTTTATTTGATATTTGTTGGAGTTCATCATATACTGGTCTGTCATTATTAGGTACGTGTTTATATCCCTTACATATGTGATTTTCAAGCTTTTACTTTCGTTTGCATACAGCTGGTGATGTAGGTACTAATGTGCAAATCTGTTTTATCGTTATTTTTTATTTATTTAGCATATTTAATAGGATTCAGGCGTCGATATATATGTAGGTATGTTTAAATTTTATCGATAAAGTTAAGCACTGACACAAACGATAAGAAACTTATTCTGTGTACTTTTGAGTTGGCTCCTGGATAGTCACATTTTATGTGAGAAGTTAGCGAACAAGCACACGGCTCCTAATGGTAACAAACAATCGTGGCCTATAGACACCATTGATGTGACAGGTGTTTTGCTGTCCTATGGTCGAATTGTGAGGCCTAATGTGTAAGTCTACCGACTACCCTACTCTACGTATCGGAATACGTCATTGTCATTATAGGGAGGGGCGGTGGATCCCTACCTATGAAAGTTGCTGCACAGCACTCTACCACCACTGATTTTGTTGACAATGAACTGTTTCACCTCTGCTCGCAACTTAGAGGTACCTGGCAGAGGGCAGATGATCTGTTGTAGTCAGTGGACCGGGAACAACACGAGGGATAACTGAACTTCTGAATTAAACACGATAGAGGGCGCTGTTGTATGTCATTGAAGTCTGTCATAAAACTTTCAAAGGGCTGCGACAATTTTAAAACTAAGTTGTGCACAGTTTTTCGAAGTCATTCTGTAGTTCAAATGGTATAAATCCCAATGAATAAATACGATTCAAATATTTATCATAGCCTAAATTTACTACTCATTCCACAAGATTATAAATTAAAAAAAAATTGGATTAAAGAAACCAGGCGAGAGAATTAGTTTCCAATTGCCGTCAGTTTAATGTTCTCAAGATTTTTCAGAGGATTGTTTTACGCCACTAATGCTTCATGACAATGCTAGACTACACCCTGCCAACAGACGGCTTCTAAATAGAAAAGCTTCAATTGTAATGTCGAAATCACCCACCACACTCCCGGAACCTTACTCCAACAGATAACCATTTTTTTCGAAATTGGGATAACTTTTTACAAAAGGAAAATTTTACTTCGATGGGGCAGTCCAAACCACCTCTAAAGATTTTATTGACTCCCACCTGAATGGTATGTTTAATGAAGGGATCAATGAACTACTAATGAGATGGCAAAAGTGCAAAAGTAAAAATGGTTTGTACTTTGATTAAATGAGTATGTTATATTAAAAAAAATTCGACATTTGTTTCTCCCCTACAAAATGCCAATTTACATATATAAGGGCCTGATATATTCAAGTACGAATATTAATCTTAATGTGTTAAAAAGTATTTGTTGCAAAGCAGTGATGTGACGTACAATAATAAAATGCTATATAATCCGTTACAAGGTAGTACTTCATAAAACAAAAGGCATATCGATTAAAAATATATTGTTCTCATTAAATATGTCCCATCCCTAATCTTACATGTCTATTTATAAATATGACACTTTGACATTGCAAGGGCCAATAAAAAAGCAGTCGCGCTTCATTGTTTCAATGTAAAATTAAAAAGAACAGGCGTCTATTAGGATGTATGGTCGATGTATTTAGATATTAACATCAGTTCTTTGTTAGGAATGTAAACCTCCATTAGTAATTTAGCTCCATGTTCAACTCCAAGCTTAAACACAGGTCACATCATTGTAGATACCTATCAAGAAGTGAGATTATCATTTAAGCGATATAGGGACAAAAATAGTTTGATTTCTGTACTATAACATGAGTAGCTTAATTATCATTTCGGTGGTCATTGTTGTCATTTCGGTGCACATTTTTACAATTCACAAACTTACAGTGTTGTTTTAATAAAATACAATTTAGAAGATTTATTCCATAGTTATTTTATTTGTATAACTAATTTTGAAACTACTATTAACTAAACATGTTTATGAATAGGCAGTTTTAAAACAAATGCACATAGTTTTAAAGCATGATTTTTTTTCAATTGATAGTTATTGTTGGCGGAATTCCTTGACATAATGTATAATACATTTATAATTTGAACGCAGGTTTTTGAATATTTAAACGCCATAAAAAATCTATACGGTTTCTATGCATACATTATTAAATATTTGGTAAATTTATTAGCAACTTTAAAACAAAACGAATTTGTGGAACTTCCCTAAGCGTATTTACTGATAAAATTTAACAATCGAGCTCTGTCAGCCTCCTTATCTGGTCCACTGAATTTTTGGAATATTGCTTCGAAGTCCTCTGGTGACTTATCCATACCAACTTTGATTGACTTTGCTACGTACGTCTTCTGTTTCTCAGAACATTTGGCGCATTCTGTAGCCATTGTTTCTGATAGCCTACCTGGAATATGGAAAATATATTTGATAAGGTACATCTGATATGTGATATGGTATTTCTACTACAAATAAACAAATTGTAAGCCTGAGATTGCATCATTGTAGAATAGTTTTACAGACGAGTCGTCGTTGTTCAAGTGGCCAACGTACACGCCTAACTACACTGACCAACTGCGAGGCTCGGGTTCCATTCCCGACAACTTTCCCGAATGCCTGCCGCATTTGTGAGATAAACATTTAATAATCACCAAAACCCGGAAATGTGGACCATTTCCGAGTTTTGGTACTTATTAAAATTATTCTGACATTTATTTAAGTATTTCTGTGTATTAAAATCATTGACCTATAACACAAGCAATTAATTTGCTTACGTTGAATTGTCCAGGATTTTTTTATATTTCTGTTTACTTTTATATTAAGGTTTTTATTTAGTTATGACTTTTAATTCAATTTATTTATTTATAGAGGTATACAATTAATCTCTGGGAATAACATTATTAAAGAATGTCTACTTTCGTCCTATTGGCCTATAAATATTTTTTATGAAAAAAAAAATACAATTTAGCAATTTGCAGCAATCAGTTTTACTATCTCATACAAGTACACAGACGTTTTACAATTTAATGCAATAATACTTTGCTAAAAGTTACATGTCCATAATTATATTCCCCCCCCCCACCTTTCGACATTAATTAAAAAACGGCTTTGATCTCGGATCTTTAGTTAAGTGTAAATCAAATTTCATCAAAATCGATACAGTGATTAAGCTGTGAAAGAGCAACAGGCAGACAGATAATTTTTTGTAACTTTATAGTACGGAATAGGGGTCGCGTCGTTTGTCCACGACGGATTCTTAAGGGGCCATATACGCTAAAATACGTCAGCAGTTTACTGTTTTTTTCATACAAAACAATTATGGATCTTGCTGACAAAAATACACAAGATTAACATTAATATGCTTTACTAGACTAGTGATCGATCGACACCAGATTTAACATAAACATAGATAAGTACTATACCTAAAAGATAAGTGTTTCAGTTTTTATACTTTTTTTCAAATTACTTTTATAGTGTCAAAAATAGTG
>NJDD01005295.1:19659-42591 GCA_002245505.1 Calephelis nemesis
TCTGGCTGACTGAGTATGGGGCTCAATCTCAATCATATCTCAATTTATCGCTAATAAAGTAGCGGGAAACAGTTTCAGTGTCAGAGTCAGTTAATTCATTTGTACTAGTGGTCGCCCGTTGGTCGAAATTCGACCATAACGAATTTTAATATCTTGTTGATAACGCCATCTTCATTTCTCAAGACCAACAACTTTGTTTCCAAACTTTTTAGTGCGCCATCTGGGATCTTTTATCGTTATCATCAATATATTTGTTTGTGTGTGTCAAATGCATGGTAGTGTGAGTAATGTTTTATTTATTGATTTTAATGTGTTTTATAAGTATTTTTATTAAAAAATATTAGCTTCTGCACTTCTCCTATACATCAATTATGGGTGTGCCAAATATTATGCTCCTGCGTCCGCGCAATTTTCGTAAGTTTTTTCATCACGTATAGATATAAATATAGCAGATATACAATGCGAATGTGGATGGATGTAGCTAGCCGGAGAGACCAAGGCTGACATTTCACGATCAAATTAATCGGATTTTTTTATGAGGGTGGTGTCAAGAGTCTCCGAAACAGGCGTGTTTGTATGAAAAGGGTAATATATGTAAAGGAAGCAAGACAGGTTTGTCAGGATCGTGAGGTCTGGCACTCGAAACTCTCTGCCTACCCCGTGAGGGACTTGGCGTGAAGATATGTATGTATATGTATGTATAAATATAACGTAAAAAGACTTGCACTTTGGAGAGAAATTTAACCTATATTATAAAGAACATCGACTATGATTGAGAATTGCGGAAAAACGACAAAAACGTAATGAAATCGCGTGTACTGTAGCATCTATCAAACAGTGTTTTAATTTTATTTTAATAATTTGAATACTGTTGCACTACAATAATTTGCCTAAATTCATAAGTATAGCCTTAAAAGTAGACAGTTTTATAGTCTTTACAATGACACTGTTAAAAATTCTATACTAAACTTTAAAAACGTTGTTTATTAAAATTTTAAAAGTCTGTAACTTTTTTTAAAGAACTATTTATGCACTTGTTTTATTTTTAGCAAAAGCCTTCGAATTATCTATTTCGCTTGGCACCATTCAGTTCCAATATAAATCAAATAAATAAATATCCTTGGACAAGTTACACAGATGGAATCTAACACCAAAGTAAGCAAATTATATGCTTGTGCTACGGGTGTTAGTCAATGATACAAATAGGTACATATACATACTTAAATAGATACCAGAATAAATTTAATAAATATAAATAATTACAAAATATTAAATATATCTATTACTTAGTTAGCATGTGTTATTTTCGAAAAAAGCAGAATATGACATTCACCTTGTAGCTATGTGATAGAATTTAGTCGCTGCATACCTAATTGTGGGTAGAGTTTTGGCGCCATCGTGAATGAAGATGGTCGTACTTTTTTTCATTATTATTGAATTTTGTGTTTAAATTAAGTGAAATTGGTTAATTTAGGTAGGAATTAGAATAATTTTGTTCAGTGAAAGTGCACAAATGAAATCGTAAAGAAATTAGTGTATCGTCTATTTCCTCGCTGCCGTCAAATCTCACTACATGAGCTTGAGTAACCAAGCCACCGCTTTACTCAAGACCCTGACATGACGTTGTACATAGTGACTGATGACTGTATAAGAAATAAGTAACTCACCATTGGCAAAATAAGTAGTGCAAAACGATATAAAAAAAGAAGAAGAATTGTGGGTTATGAAACTTGTACTTACTTTTGAAATATGAAGCATCAGCGGTACATGGTCCAGCGTCACGGTAGCACATGATAAATGATTTTGTTATTTTGTCATTGCTGAGGACACTGTCAATGTCAAAATTATCGTATTTGCTGTCATAATGATCTTCATCCTGCGGCCGAGCAGACACCGTCGCCACGAGAGCCAGAATCACAAGGAGCTTCATAATTCTGTTGATTCAATTTTATATTTGAACTAAAAATCATGTATTTGCAAAACAAATTTAGATTGGTGTTTTTGGGGTAAGGTATTAAGACAAGAATACTATATTTACGAAATTGTTTTTACATCAAATAAATTTATTTATTTTTATGATATTCGAAGGCAAACAAACACACATATTTCCTGATGGTAAGAAATTTACGCTGCCTAGAAGAACTAACGGTGGTAACGGTGCGTTGCCAACCTGAAGCCGATGTTAGGCCTCGAGCAAATGTAAGTTTACCGGCTACCTTATCTTCCGAAATCTAACACGTCAACGGCAAGCACTGACGTTATATATTGGAATAGATAAGGCGTCTAGTCAGATGTCACGGTGCTAGTGACGGTAAGCCTAACTTAGTAGGTATATAGGAATATATTTTTGAAAGTTAATTTTCCCCTTCAATCAAGCTGACACAAGCTGGTGCACATAAACACGTTGCTAAAGCTACGGCCATAAGAAAAGCACATACCAGTAACATCTAGAGTGTCTACAGGCTACTGTTGTTTCTTGTAAACAAGAGAGAACTCGGTTTTCGATGCACTCTAAAAAACTGGTTTTTGAAAATAGTTTAATTTTATATTTTTAAACAGTTTTTGCTTGTTTTATAAATTTTAAATATTTTTATACTTTCCATTTTTGAAACAAACCTTTTTTTTTATAGCAATGTTAAAAAAAAGGTAGAAATTTACAATTTTCAGGTAATATATGGTTACCACTAAACACGATATCGATGTTATAATTTTGTATCAAAGACTAACGTTTTAAAGAATTCTAGTTCCTTATATAGGCTTTATTTACATAAAACAAAAACCTTTAGAATAATTAACTGTACGATAAATATAAAATATCTTAATTATAAGTCTTTGTAGTTGTTATGAGTAATAAAAAAATTCGAAACTGTAACAATTAAAACATGTTATTGTAGGGTAATTAAAGGAGATGTTGCAAAATTGTTGGCTACAAAAAGTATGGATTTATGTCCTTAGCTTAATTTTTTTTTGGTTTGATTAAGTTGCAGTTGCAGAATATATGTTGTCTTATTTTGTAAAAAAAAACTATTTGTCTTGTATTCATTTAGAATAACATAACCATTGATAACGTTACTTCTAAACAGTTTTTTTTTTAAATTAATGTAATTATTAAATTTTAGTTTAAGGTTTTAAGAGATGTAGAATTGTTTACTTATTAATTTGCTAATAATGCGGATTTGATGCCAAATGTACTGTGTTATAATCTCACAAAACCAATCACGAACCACGATATTGACCAAGAAATTCAGAGAATTCCTACACACTAAAAGCGTCTTTGATTGAAAATGTTGCAAGCTTTAGGCTAGATTTCACTTTCGAATTTAAACTTTAAAAAAAACCTTTAGTCATTTGTCAAGTGTGTCAATCATGTTAATTACACTTTGGTTCTTACAAATATTTTCTTATTAAACTATTTGACGTGGTAAGTAGATTATCAGGGGATGGAGATAAGAATTCTGTCTATCTGTTGAAAGAGTACTACTTGCAGTATCTTATGAATGGAATTATAAACGGTATTTGAACTCATTTTTCACTGAACTTAGTTTTGCTCAACTCGGTTTTCAATATGATCGGTTAAATCAGACCTTAGAAATTAAAACTGTTAAAAAGTATTCAAGGCAAATATATCTTGGGTCTATTAATATACATATTTGTGCGATAATTGTGATGCGTAAGGGGATTTATGAAATTATTTATTAATTACAAATAGTTATGAAATTTAACAAAAAAAATTGATACCGAGACATAAAACATTAATGTGGCATAAATTACTCCAATTTATTTCAGCTATGTATCTTGAAAGTAGTTTAACAAATATTGAGCTTGAATTTCACTGTTTATACACTGATTACAATCTTTTCCTTTAAAGATTGAAAAAACAAAAACAACTGTGAAAGTTAACTATTATTTAGACAAGAAAAGTAATCATCTCCTTCGTTAATATGGCTTGTAATATTTTAAATTACATGATGTTAACTTCATCAAACTTATCAACAAAACTTTGAAGTATTTACGTCAACTATTTTATTTCCTTCATCATATATGAATTTTCAAACTTCTTTGTACTTTGCAGGCAATTTCTCTGAACTTGTTTCATAGACTTTGCAAAATAAGTTTTTATTGTACTTTAAAACATTTGCCATGTTCTGACTTTATTACTTCCACTATGTGTAAAAAAGTATCATTGTTTTGGTCTTTATTAAGTTTATACTATATTTTTAATATAGTTTGTTTTTGTATTTTGTTAATTATTAATAAAAAAACCTATTACTTTCCCTATCCTCTATCTGAGACGACAATGGTTGACGCCGAAGTTTTAAGGTCAAAAATAGGTAAGGTTATAATAGTAATTATTTTACCTAATCTTACTCTAGGTACTGCAAATTCATATCTTGATAAACTTCATTCATCGAAAGTCATTTTTGCTGAGGGTAAAAATGATTTTATGTAAGTATTAAGTTTTAAATAAAAGAATAATCTTGATATTAAATAAAATAACTATGAAAGGTAAGGAGTAATTACCTACAACAATTTTATCTTTAGCAAAACTTCACATCGTATAAATTATCTTCATATAAAATTTCACAAAAAGAACAAGTCTTCATGTTAAAAATATGTTGTAAGAGAATTGAAAGTTATGGCTATATACTAAAATTATAAAATGTTTTTTTTTAATAAATCCTCAACAAAATTTGTCTGTAATTTAGCTAAGATCCTTCTCGATCACGTCAGCTTTCAAACTACATCCGCTTTAAACACCGCATCGAAATCGATTTATCTTTTCAAAATTTATGATGCCACAAACAGATACGTAAGTACATACGAGTACGTGTAATTGTGCACCTGGAACTTAGACGTCATTTGTCATTTATCATTCATAATTTTTCATTCATTTATATTTTTGTTGATAAAAGATCAGTTTTATCGGAAAACGGTAAAAAAATGCTATCGCTATTGAGCGCTTACGGCAACTGCGGGGCGCTGCACGTGGTAGCGGAAAAGGGATCGCATTCCAGCGAAGTGCACAGTTGATTCGTACGAGTTGTAGAGGCTTTTTTATTATGGCTAATTTGTTGCTAACCGCGACGTTTTTACAACTTCACCGGGCAATTTTGGGCCTAGCCGAGTGCTCAGCCCGTAGTTGTAGAGCCTGCCTCTACTCCTACTACTCCTTTCCGTAAAGGATAAATGAAATTAGAATTTCATCTATTATGACTTCATTTAATATTACACAGATCTGTATGATTATACGACATAACTACCGACAAAAAAAGAAAGGCGTTAAAAATTTCACTACAGGTGTTGAGTATTCGGTATTTTTTTATGATGTTGGAAGGCAAACAAGCAGACAGAATTTCTGATGGTAAGAAATTCACTCCGCTCTCGCTTAGAGACACTACAGGTAACAATGGTGCATTGCCAATCTTAGGTTTGGATCTTAGCCTTCGAGCAAAAGAAAGTTTATTGGCTACCTTGCCCTTTGGATCGGAACACGTCATCGGTAAGCACTGACGTTATGGTGGTAGGAAAAGGTAAGGCAGTGTTGCCAATCCAGGCAAGTCGCTGCGAAACTCTACCATCTAGCCAGATGTCACGGTGTTAGTGATGGAAGCCTATGCTCGCCTTTTGCGAGCTGCCTGGCAGGAATATCCATTCTGTTAAGGAGCCTGGACCGACACGCGGAAATTAGAACTTTTGTCAGCGAGAGACGAAAGGATGTACAGATTAAAAACTTGACTGAAGTGATTTTTTTGGAGAATTAGTACAGGTTGTAATATTGCAGGTAAAATTGTTTAGGGCTTCTATTCTTAAAACTAATCTATTATAAATGTTACCTATGTGTAATAGGAGGTAAGTGCAGCTAATAACGGTCCATTGACAATCGAGGTCACTGTCCTGAGGAAGAGTTGTTATACTAATTGATAATTACTCAGGATCTTACCCCTGGGACCGAAACACTACAGGAAACAATTATCATTAGGCAAGAGGAATAGACGGTGGATCCCTACCCAGGCAAGTTGCTGAACAGTACTCCACGAATAATGTTTTTTTTAATGATATTGGAAGGCAAACTGACAGACGGATTTCCTGATGTTAAGACCGCCTAGAGACACCAAAGGTGGTTATGGTGCGTTGCCAACCTGAGACCGGGATGTTAGGCCTCGAGCAAAAGTAAGTTTACCGGCTACCTTACCCTACGAACCGGAACACGTCATGACGTTATGGCGGCAGGAATAAGTAAGGCGGTGGTACCAATCCGGGCGAGTCGCTGCTAAACTCTACCACCTAGTCAGATGTCACTGTGTTAGTGACGGTGAGTTTATGCTCGACTTTTACGAGCTGCCTGGCAAGAAAGGCAGATGGTCTATTCCACAAAGGAGCCCTGGCCAACACGGGTTACAATACTATGCGTAGCCGTAAAACAGTACTAATCCTGTACAATTGTAAGTATCACTTATTATTTATTACTTGATAAATAGCCTACCGTTTTGCTTTTAACATCATCATCATCAGGGCTGAGGCTTAAACTACCCAATCAAAAAAAAACAACGGGTTGCACTCCAGGAGTGCTGGCTGGAATATTAACGTTGCGCATTTTTGATATTTTGGAATGGTTTGGTTTGGTTGAATTGCTTTAATTATCAGTATGAAAGCACTATCATTTATGTGGTAGAATACAATATTCATTTATTGCGCTATCGTACACAAACATGACAACACGATCATTCGCAATTTCTTCGAATTTTCGACCAGGTCACATGTCCTGATGCGAGTTTAGAAGTTTTTGGGTAAAGTTTTTTGGGTTTTTGGGAATGGGTATTCCAAAAACACGACGTAACGCCACTACAGACGTTTTCTCTTCAATCATAAGTAATATAAAATAGTAAAATTGTTTCTTTAATTAATAATATTATGGTAATGGTTCTTTGTCGATCTGAAACCCAGTATGCAAAACATCATATGTTATAAATAATATCATCATTGTCATAAAGGTAGAAAGCTAAATGCTTTAGAAGCCTAAAATTAATTTGTCCTACAATATTGTAAAAAAGGTAGAAAGCTAAATGCTTTGGAAGCCTTAAAAAATAATAAAAGAAAATAAAAGAAAAGATTATCCACTGTTATTAAAAGATCAAACAACTAAACACATCCACCCTATTGAATTTTTTAATCTTATCTTTAATTTAATCTAATCTAATAAGTAATACAATATTGTTGCCATAAATTTAATCAATAATGTTTCAGTCTTAAAATTATTATTTTTGTATTGACTGCTTACTGCTTATTTTATGTTGACATATATATACTTTACTGTTTATTTTTATTTCTTTTGTGTTTGACTATTTTTTTTATATGATAATTCAATTTTAATATAACAATTTTACTTTAAATAATTAATTATACAATTAATTACTTTTTTTTATTGTGAGATGGATAAATGTAATACAACTTTTTTTTAAAAGTTTGATATGGAATTTTTATATATATATAAAACAGAAAATTTAATTTATTAATTAGTGGAGGCAATTGACACATTATTTATTATTTTCTGAAATGATACTAGTTTCCCAATTCAGTGGGGAAAAATCAGTAGTAGGTAACTCCGTCGTATAACGTAATAAAGTTTATTGTATCTACCCACTTTAAAATGAATTTAAGTTTAAAAACCAAAAATATTATTTAGTAGTTTAAGTTTTAGCCCTGATGGTGATGTTATAAGCGAAACTGGTAGGCTATTTATAAAATAATAAATTATAATTGATATTTGAAACAGTTCAAGAGTTTCCTCATTTCAAATATGATTATATTCGTCTTGGTGTAACATTTCTGAACAATGATTGTAATACTAACCAACCCGGCGAACGCATTGCTTTACA
This sequence comes from Calephelis nemesis, assembly GCA_002245505.1. Taxonomy (NCBI): domain Eukaryota; kingdom Metazoa; phylum Arthropoda; class Insecta; order Lepidoptera; family Riodinidae; genus Calephelis; species Calephelis nemesis. The sequence continues at coordinate 27,537 of NJDD01005295.1, forward strand.
TTAACAGCCACCATCTGTTTGTAATTTTTTCCTATTTTCCCTGAAATTATCCTGGTTTTGATCCTCGTAGGAACCTTCTTCTGCGATAAGTAACACTACAAAAAAGAATTAGTATAATTGGTCCTTCCGTTGATGACCAATAGAAATAGATATTAATTTCTATATCGAAAAGAAAGTCGTGTTAGTTACAATACTTCTTACTGGAGAACGGCTGCACCGATTAGGCTGAAAATTGATGACGAGGTAGCTTAGATCCAGGAGATGGATATGTGATACTTTTGGTCTCGTTCGACTTCAAGGTAACTAGGGAAGATGACAGTTTAATTTTTACCATACAAACTAAACGGGTGGAACGAAGTTCGTCGGAACAGCTAGTAAAGGATGAAAATGTGGAGATTATTTTAAAATGGCAAGTACTTGTTTTATTTCAATTTTAAAATAATTAAAGCATCTAGATAATGTGAACAAACTTATAATTTAAACTCAATATGTAAACTGGTAATAACAAAATACAGTATAAATTTTCCATTGTGTATCATCTTTTATTTTATTTCCAAGGATTTTATTAAAATGGACGGAGGTCGTGATTTTAGGTTTTTAGAAATCTTTAAGCATATTTATTCATAAAATCTTGTAATCGCTTTCTGTCAGCCTCCTTGTCTGCCCCACTGTACATCTGAAATATTGCTTCGAAGTCTTCGGGTAACTTATCTATGCCAGCTTTGACCGACTTCGCAATATATGTCTTCTGTTTTTCAGAACATTTGGCGCATTCTGTTGCTATGGTTTCTGGTAGCTTACCTGGAATCAAAGATATTTTTATTACACTACCAAACCCGATCCTACGTCAGACAAGATAAAGAACTATTCCGTTTTTTATGATATTGCAAGGCAAACAAGCAGACGGATTTACTAGTGGAAAAAAATTCGCACCGCCCAGAGACACCAAAGTGATCTTGTGTTGCCGGCCTTAGGCGATGTTAGACACCGAGCAAAAGTAAGTTTACCGGCTAGTTTCCGAGCCGGAACACGTCAACAGCAAGGGCTGACGTTAGGTAAGGCGTTGGTCCAGACCCGAACGAGTCGCTGCTAAACTCTACCACCTATTATAATGTCACGATCTGCCTGGCAGGAAGGCAGATGGTCTATTCTTCATAGGAGCCCGGACTAACACAAAGTAAAAACAAAGTTACCCGCATCGGATATGCGCTCGGTTTGAGATAGGTTTGCCAGCTTTTTTATTTTATAGTATCTGTACTTCGAAAGTCGAAACTTTTAACATTCAGTAGTTTTAAAATTACAAAAATGTGTTTAAATATTTGAACTGTGATTTCTTAAAGAAATTAAAGGGAAACGTAAGTAGAGGTTGTATTTCATGACAAAGCGCGATATATCTGACTTGAACTTATTTATTTTTTCTGTTATCTAAGGACAAGTATTATTTTATTAAGAAAATATCATTTCATTAAACAGTTCAGCTGAATGTGTTAGATTTCGTAGCTGTTACTTTCATATGATGGGTATGGGTATGGGTACCCATACCCATACCCATCATAGTAGTAGGTACTATTTAAATTACGCGCTCCGGCTATATTCGTCAAGCTTCGGAAATCGGAATGTATTTTAAAGATATATGTATTTAGAGTTGTTATTACATAAATAATTATTTCACTTAAATTCAGATTAGGTCAGCCAATTTAAAAATATAAGTATGAAGTGTAAAAAGAGTAAAAAGTGTAAAGCCGAAACGCTTAATTTAAATATTAGTATTATACTTACTTTTGAAATATGCAGCATCAGTGGTACATGGTCCAGCATCACGGTAGCACATGATAAATGATTGTATTATTTTGTCATTGCTGAGGACACTGTCAATGTCAAAATTATCGTATTTGCTGTCATAATGATCTTCATCCTGCGGCCGAGCAGACACCATCGCCACGAGAGACAGAATCATAAGGAGCTTCATAATTCTGAAAAATGTCAGTTTATGTTATTAATATTTTTTTATCCTTAAAAAAAAGTATCTTCACGCCCATATCCCTGAAGAGTTAGGCAGAGGCACAACCAGGGCCTTATCCTTAAACCTAAAATATACCCTTTTAATTTCTTTTGCATATTTTGGATTGTAGATCTTATAATTAACAAGTACCAGTACATAGCATAAATCATTCCCTGTGTTCGTCCGGGTCAACAATGCAATGCAATGCAACAAGTACACTGCTCATGTTCAAGTTTTGTTAGCAATCTGTTCAGTAAGTGCTTGCAATTGTCGTGTTCCGTGCTGGAGGCTAAGGTATCCTTTAGACATACACACAAAATCATGGACTCTGTCATATTAAGGTGACATACTACTAGCACCTATTGTGTCCGCTACCGTTATCTGGTACAACAAGGTGACGTATTAGTAACACCTAATGTGACAGCTACCGTTGTCTGTTACAACAAGATGACGTAATAGTAACACCAATTGTGTCCGCTACTGTTGTCTGCCACAACAAGGTGACATACTAGTAACACCTGTTGTGTCCGCTTGTGTTATCTTTTACAACCAGGTGACGTACTAATTACACCTATTGTGTCTGTCACCGTTGTCTGTTACAATAAGGTGACATACTAGTAACACCTATTGTGTACGCTACTGTTGTCTATTACAACAAAGTGACGTATTAATTACATTTATTGTGTCTGTTACAATAAGGTGACGTACTAGTAACACCTAGTGTGTCCGCTACCGTTGTCTGTTACAACAAGGTAACGTACTAGTAGCACCTATTGTGTCCGCTACTGTTGTCTGTTACAATAAGGTGACGTACCAATTACACCTATTATGTCTGTTACCGTTGTCTGTTACAATAAGGTGACTACTGTTGTCTGTTACAATAAGGTGACGTACCAATTACACCTATTATGTCTGTTACCGTTGTCTGTTACAATAAGGTGACGTACTAGTAACACCTATTGTGACCGCTACCATTGTCTGTTACAATCACGACAGCGGTCTGTTTATTCGCTATTTAAAATAAGTAATAGGTATGTTACTTAAATTGATCTACCCTAAATGTAAGCATAGTATGTGCTTGGTTACGGATCTCTAAGGATAATACTACACGGAATATCAATACAAATTAAATAAACTCCCAGACCCAGTAATACAGATAGGTTTTTTTCGTGTTGGTCCGGGTCCGCTGAGAAGAAAAAAACTATCAACCTCTCTGACTGGTAGCTGGTATAAGGCGAGCGCTGGTTTAGAACAATACCAACTAGACCACTAGTGGATTTTGTGCAGCAACTTGCCCGGGTAGGGATCCACAGCCTTACCTAATCCTGCCTTGACTGTAGACTTGCTCATTAGGCCTAATATTCCGGCCAAAGAGCAGCGACTCACCTATTACATCTATGGTATCTGCAGGCCAACTGAACTCTTACAAAAAAAATCTTTGTACTTCACACAGACTTCTGCTTCTGTAGGAAATCGCACCCGGGTGTCGCAGGTGGTCGGAAGAGTAAGGTGTGTACGCCTACCACTCGGTCTATTAGGGTCTCATTTAAATAAAATGTTTTATGCATAATAAAACCTTTTGTTTTTTTAAATTCTTAAATAACTTCTTTTTTTGTAGCAGTACAAAATTAAAAAAAATATAACATTAAACTTACTATTTTAAGATAGTTAATGCTAACCTTACCACTTTATCTTTACCACTTTACTTACTTACTTTTTTTTAGCTTTACCACTAAACACAGTATTGATGATTTAAACTGGTATCAAAGACTAACATTTTGAAATATGGTTGCTCCTTTTATATCCAAAATATACCTAATACAAAACCCTCTAGCATTATCTTAAGATAAATTTAGAACATTTTTATTACATAAACGCTTTGTACTTAAGAATAATAAGAGTACTCAAAAGAATTACAATTAAATAACGTTCTTGTACATTAAAGGAGATGTTGCAAAATTGCATACTGCACATTGTTTTAATAAATGTGTATTTCCAAAAAAGAACTGGTTTGATTGTATTGGTATCTTTTAATGAGTCGTTTTTATTATCTATGAAATTATATTTGATATTTTCCATCGTCGGCGCTTGGTAAAATAAGTATAAGTAATAGTAATTTAAGTTCTAGCCCTGATGATGCTGTAAAAAGCGAAACCGGTAGGCTATTTATAAAATAATAAAATATAAGTGATACGTAAAACAGTACAAGTGTTTCTTCATTTAAAAATATGAATCTATGAAATTAAAAAAATCTTCTGGTATTTACTTAGATTAACATAAAATAATTCCATCAATAATTAACAAAAGCCCCATTTTGCGAAAAATGTTTAAAAAAGAACGGATTATTTAAATCACCGTATCATATAGTAATAGACTAGAAACAAGAAAATGTCATCTTATTTGGTTTTGATTAATTTGAAAATAAAAAAATATATACAATTAAGCATCTCCTTTAACATAAAAAATAGTTTCTATTAATTTAAAAACATTATTTTTCAATTAAATTTCTTGTTTTCATTCATAATTACATAACTGAAATATTAAACTTTTCAAGTAATTTGTCTAAACTGGCTCGCACAAACTTTACGTGTTACGTCTTTTTCTTTTAAGAACGTTTGCCACATTTTGATTTCTAATATGACTGCTTGCTCTACCTAAAAGGAGTCTTAACATTCGTCTCTATGTACAAAGATACTGGTACAGTTCTATAATTATGCGCTTCGGCTTTACACTTTTTACTCTTTTAACACTTTATACTTTTATTTTTATATTGGCTGACCTAATCTAAATTTAAGCGAAATGATTAATTATGTAATAACAACTATACAAAGATATCTTTAAAATATAGTTGGATTTCCGAAGCTTGACGAATATAGCCGAAGCGCATAATTCAAATAGTACTACTATACTGATATAAATGCTAGTTTTTGTATTTGTCTATAATCAAAAACTCCTGAAATAAACCATCTTATTTTATGATTTTTCCTTAATGTTATCTTTCACTGACACGCTACTTGAATGTTGCAAAAAGTGAGACATTTATCGCCTTTGATTAATTTACAAATGTTGCCCGCGATTGCGTCCTCGTATTTAAGTTATTTATTTCTTATGTGACGACCCGTTTAGATAAGAATTAAAAATAGCATTAGTTGTGTTGGTTCGGTTCCGCTGAGTAAAATAAACTGTTTGCCTCTTTGCTAGGCAGCTCGCAAGAGACGAGCGCTGGTTAAAATATAGGTCATCTCTAAAAAGGTTAATAGTAGTTGAGTAGTGTGAAGTAAATAGCCCATGTAGTAGTTGCCAGGATCCAGCGCCTTACCTATTCTTGTAAGGCGAATAATCATATAATGACATTATGACTTGATATAAAATGACATAATGGTATGGTATGGTAGACTTGCACAATAGGCCTAACATCTCGGACACAGGACAGCGACGCACCAGTTACATCCATGGTGTCATAGGTCATCGGTAGAGCCATATGCTTATTCGCTAACCTCTCACATAAAAAGTCATTTTCTAGCCTCATACCATAGGACAAACATGCAATAAAATTGTGTTCATACACATTGTTGGTTAGTACCATCATATCACTTTGTTGAGACGTAGAAAAAGGAAACAAAGAATCACATTTCTGAATTTCTAATTTCAATATGTTATATACTAGCGGCTCGTCTGGCTTCGCACGGGTATGAAATATACCTAAACCTTCTTCTTCAATCACTTTATCTACTATAAACCGCATCAAAATCCGTTGCCTAGTTTTAAAGATTTAAGCTTACAAAGGGACATAGGGCCATGGGGACAGAGGAAGATACTTTGTTTTATACTAGGTAGTGATTAGTATCATTGACTATTATTCGTGTTTGTAAGAGATAACCGTCGCCTCTAAAGACTAAAGATACTTTACCGGCATTGCCAAATCTTGGCAGGGACCTTAGGCCAGGCGTGAAATCATATCAACTTACACAGAACATGACAATGGCGAGCACTGATGCGATGCCAACATAAATAGTTAAGGTGATGGTACCAATAAATAAACAAATATCCTTGGTCAAACCACACACATTAAGCCTTAAACGAAAGTGAGTAAATCATATATTTGTGTTAGTTAACGATATACACAGATACTTACTTTTGTTCAAGGCCTAATATCTCGACTTCGGGCTGGCAACGCACCAGTATCAGTAGTTTGCCATTACCACCTTTGGTGTCTTTAGGCGGCGTGTATTTCTTACCACAAGGAAATCCGACTTCTTGTTTGCCTTCCAATATCATAAAAAAATGTCAAGAAATCCGTCTCCTTCTTTGCCTTCCTATATCATAATAAATATCAAAATACTTCTATTTATACCAACATAAATTTAATAAACACACCCATTTCCTTACATGCAAACATATTCTTCACACAAAGAGCTACCCCCGTCGAGAATAGAATACAAACGAACTAGTTTGCAATCGGGTATAAAAGATAGATTTTTATTATTTTTGGTTTGGAGGTATATAAAATTTAAGAACAAAAAAGATAATTTAATAATATTAAAATCATTAAGATAGTATACATACGTATATAAAAGTCAAACATATTCCAAGAAAACAATGTTATTAGATCAAGCAAAATATGCATTATCTACTACATAATGTGTCTTTGTGTTATTCCAGAAAACATAGCAAAAAATGGATTGATTACAAGACCAAATTTTTTTTCAACGAAGAAGTCGTTTGTAGGGTTATCTATTTGTTATCCTGTCCTATGAAAACTGAATACTTGAAAATTTTCAATATATTTTAACTGGTGACGGACAAAGAGGTGTGTCAAAGTTTGAAGTGTCCATGTGTGTGTTTAAGTGTGTGTGTGACTTAAACAGGTGGACCGATTATGATGCGATTTTTTGTTTGAAAGCTACATAACCTATAGGTTTTGTTGGGGGTTAATAAAACTGTTTCATTTTACGAATGCCTATCGTATCGCATACATACATACATACAAATCTTCGCACCAAGTCCCTTGGTGCGAAGTGGTGGTAGGCCGAGAGTATCGAATGCCAGACCTCTCGGTCCTGACAAACCTGTCTGGCTTCCTTCACATACATTACCCTTTTCATACAAACACGTTGGTTCCAGAGACTTATTACTTACTTACACGCATACAAATCCGCGATAAAGGATTAACTTGTCATTCACTTTTGTGTCATAACATATGACGTCAAACCTCCGCTTTTATTTATTTTGCTTGAACTAATTACTAAAGTTATAATAATTTTATAAAAATACGTTTAAGGCACAATTTGTGTAGAATTATCAAAATTAGTGAAGTAGGTTAAATAAATAAGTAGTTATCTTCACGTCCATATCCCCGAAGAGGTGGACTGAGGCACAACGAGGGCACCCACGACTAGCCGGAGAATGGAGATACTTAAGGGGCCATATACGCTAAAATACGTCAGCAGATTACTGTTTTTTTCATACAAAGATATCATGGATCTTGCTGACAAAAATACACAAGATTAACATGAATGTGCTTTACTAGACTAGTGTGTCTTCTGGGTGACTGAGTATGGGGCCTTAGGCCCCATACTCCGCCTCACCCAATCACCGCGCTCCCCCGTTCCATGATTACTATGAACAATGGCGCTCTAAAGTAAACGTCTTAAGCGACAAATCACTATTTTTGACACTATAAAAGTAATTTGAAAAAAAAGTATAAAAACTGAAAAACTTATCTTTTAGGCATAGTAGGTACTTATCTATGTTTACGTTAAATCTGGTGTCGACATTTTCATATTTGAAGTAGACTTTTGCGTTTTGCTTTCAAAAAAGGGTAAACTTTTTGATTTTTTTTCTATCAAGCAAAGTGAAATGAATCGTGTTTTGGAAACACTAGTCTAGTAAAGCATATTCATGTTAATCTTGTGTATTTTTGTCAGCAAGATCCATGATTGCTTTGTATGAAAAAAACAGTAAACTGCTGAGGTATTTGGCCCCTTAATCCCACAGTGTTATATAATGCAAGCCTATCGCCAATCGGGACATATCCAATCCCAGGCAATGTATTTGTTACCTATTAGAAAATTAAAAACACATGTTTCATATAACCAACGAAAAGTAATCCATAAGTTTGTACTATCTTTTATGGAAAACTTTAATTAATTTTTGAAGTTCTTTAGTCACGTTATGAAAAAATGGTAAGAATGAAATTTAAGATAAGAAAGATAAGGACGCCTCTGTAACACAAAAGTAACATCATGAAGCTGCCTGCTTTAGAAACATGTTTCTACATTCACACACGTGTTTTAGTTTAATACATTTTTTAACCCCCGACGCAAAAAGAGGGGTGTTATAAGTTTGACGTGTCTGTCTGTCTGTGGCATATGACTCCCGAACGGATGCAGTGATTTCAAAATAGTATTTTTTTGTATTAAAGGTGATAATTTATGTGCGAGTATTCTTAGACGTTTGATGAAAATGAGTTTAGCCGTTTAAAAGTTGTGGATGGTGAAAGTAGAGAGATTAACCTATTTTTAATTTTTTAAAGGGAAATTAAGTTCTTGTGTCGGGGGTTTCTTAAATTTTTAATTTATTTATGTCATAATCAAGTGTAACTTCTCACTTACTTACCCAGCACCCATTTTATAAAATTAAAATCAAACGTAAGTAAAACTGTACGTAAACGTTACTTTGTTTGCAGTTCATTAGGCTTTTACTTTACAAAGTCTACTAAAGTAAAGTCTAGTATTTAAATTAAGGTAAATACTTACATAGCAAATAAACTAAATCTTGTATTTAAGGACACATTTTCTTTAATAAACTATTACATATTACAGTATTTGTTTAAGTTTTACTGACTCAAATAGTCTATCAATTCCACTAAAGAATTCAATAAAGAACGTATTATTGACAATTCTTATTTCGGAAGGATGGTTAGTAATTCCCAGTTGTTCCCACATACATTTTACCATCGTTAATAATGATGCCATCATCATAGATGAAAATTTATGCATTATTAAGTATATCGCAAAAGCCTCTAGTCAGATCGTATTTATATGGACCATCTTGGAATTATAAGCTACGAATTATAATAAAAGGCGAGCATGGGGTTACCGTCACCAACACCGTGACATCCTATCATTATATTACTATTATATTATTATATTATATTATTATATTATTATTATTTTATTATATTATTATATATATTATATTATTACTAGGCATTGCACGTTATGGCGGCAGGTATTCCGTTGACGTGTTCCGGTTCGGAGGGTAAGGTAGCTGGAAAATTTACTTATGCTCGAAGCCTATCATCCCGGTCTCAGGTTGGCAATGCACCATTACCACCTTTGGTGTCTATAGTCTCTTATCATCAGAAAACCCGTCTACTTGTTTGCTTTCCACTATCTTAAGAAAAGCTTGACGTGGCAATGCCATTGGAGTCGGATTTTAGTGGTTTCACTGCGCTTAATTATTTGCAGTTTTACTGCTCTTCATTTATTCATTCAATGTTTCTAGATAGAATGATATAAAATATCAATGTTTTATTATATTTTTATTAAAGATTTAAATAAAATACAAACAGGAATTCGGAATGCTTATAAAATATTTAATTTCAAATTTGTAGTTTTTTGTACAATGTGGTCGTTAAATACAATTTTATTTTATTCTTAAATAAAGCATTTATTAATATTTACTATTTTTAAAATAAATATTTTAAATAACTACATTTTCATAGCAGCTCCCATTTCATTAAATATTCCCATTAAGGTGCTGATATGAGAATTTGTGCGAAGCCAGCATTCTATCGAGCGTTCTGGCGAGCATTCTAGCAAGCATTGCTTCGAGCTTTTTGCCGTGCCAAGCTTTGATTATCTCGTCCCACCACTCGTAGACGTCCCTCCCCTATTGCTCTGTTTCTTTTTCTTAATGTTCATTACTTTTACTTTAAACTACCAATGAATATAAATGCAGCACACGCGACCAATCAAGTCTCACATCATCGTGGAGAATATTTTTTAACGAACATTCATTACAATGCTCATGAAAATGTTCATAGCAATGTTTGGCTCTATGCTTGGCTTGGCTCGTTGTTCAGTTCGACAAATATAAAAACGGCGAATGCTTGATGATCTGTTACAAGTGAATGCTCAAGTCTATCAGAACCTTTACATTTAGGTTCTTCTACACATCTCGTTGACTAAAATAAAGTGGCCAAATTCGAGTTGGACTCGAGCATAGACACTTGACATATCACTAAACTTTTCACATGAAAGAGCCGGCTAGCTTGTACGCGAAGGTCTATACTTTATTTTAGAATTCGATTTCCGACGGGGGCAGGCATATGTATTACGAACACCTTTAAGTGAGTTTGTTATATTTATTTCAATATTTATTTTATTATATCTTTTGCTGTAGGTAAACTCACCCATTGTGTCACTCACTCTTTATGTCACTGGTTATGTATTTTTGCAGTACCTTCACGCCCATAACCCCAAAGGAGTAGGCAGAGGCACAACTAGGGCACAATATGATAGGTGGCAAGCCTATCGTCAACTGAGCACATATCCAATCCCGTCAATGTTACATTTATTAGAAAACTAGCGGCCCGCCACGGCTTCGCACGACTATGAAATATACATGTAAACCTTCATCTTCAATCATTTTATTTAAAAAAAAACGCTTCCAAATTCGTAGTTTTAAAGGTTTAAGTATACAAAGGGGCATAGGGACAGAGGAAGCGGCTTTGTTTTATACTATGTAGTGATGTATTTACATTTTATCACTCAGACAATAACTAAATAGGTATGGACTCCCCTTCACCAAAACGTCGAGTACTAGAATGCTCAAACTCTTTTTGAAAATGACCTACCTATTTGTCAAAAATACTCAGCCTCACATTCCTTAAATTATCAGATAATTTCTAATAATGAATTTAAGTTAGATTTGAAGAAAAAACCTATATGAATGAAATCCCTATAAAATTCCATCAAATCCTATAGTAGAAGTTTAGGGCTATCAGAGTTAAAAGGCTTACCTAATATACTGGTAAAGCCAGTTGAATGTTAAATTGTTAGCAGCTTAAGCTTAAGGCTGAATCAAATGAACAGATTTCCTGGATCTGGCTTAATTTTTAGAGAGAAAAACGACAGCGGGGACCAATGGTATGAAGGTGGGAGTCGACCCGGATGGTCGTGGTAAAACTACCACATTAAATCAATAAGTAAATCAACTCTGAATCGGTTTAAACATTAAGTTTAACGTAAAATTTTTGTTGATATTGCAGCTCATGCCAACAAATCGCAGCTCGCGGTTGAACTAAAATTTTCGAACAGAATTTTCATAAAGCTGAACTGAGAGACAGTTCACCGCTCCGGTTCAGTGTTGCCAGTGGCAGATAGTCAAAAGTAACATTACACTGACCAAAAAGTAATATTTTGGCGAAAAGAGTAACAATACGTTTTTTTAGACTAACTTCACTTCAGTTTCGTATTCTGTATGTATTAGTAAGAAAGGGATGGCGATACTAAATTGCAAGCAAGGTCATAGTAATATGTTTTTACACGGCTTGCAATGGGCAACTTTTCATGGTTCGAAATTGTTCGAATGGTTCGAATAATCGACAAGCTTTGCTAAAAACACAGACAGTCATTCGCATCACATCTAATTAATATACCAACCAATTTAAAAATATAATTCAATCAATACTAACCCGCTTTGTCATCAATGAAAACAAAAAGCTTTAAAAAGGTTTCTTGTCCCTCTTACTAGAACTTAGAAAAATCGTAATAACGAAAAATGTCGCTTAGTCGCATGCGTAAACGAGATGAAAGATAGAGCAATACACGGGAGTGAATGAATAAGTTGATTTGACAAATATCAATGCGACTCCAAATCGCATCGGTCCTCCCGCTAATCTCGCCATGTTGTTATCAAGTTAACGTCAGTTGCGCCAACATTAGAAAAAATATAATATATTCAATTGCATTTCGATTCACGATATTTTTTATTTGAAAATCTAAAAAGTAACGCAAAATTAACATTATGTGTCGTGTAGTATGGAAATAACATTGGAGGGTCAAAAGTAACATAAAATGTTACAAAAGTAACGTTCTGGCAACGCTGCTTCGGTACAACTTCGTGATTCATGAGCTAATCTGCGGTTCACGCGTTTTGGTTGATTTGTCCATGTCTACACCACCTATTTAGTTATTTACAAAATACGGTTATAAGAAGTTTCCGACTTTGTTCTCTTAACATGACATTATGTTATATATATTTAATTATTTATTCTTGATAAGTAAACAGATTCACAGACCATAACGAATAAGTTTGTATTTTAATATTTATTTGATGCATTTAATGTTATTATTAGAGTAAGTAATTAATAAAATTTAAATGAATGTCTTTTCGCCGCGTCCTTTACTGGTAGGCAGAGACTATACAATAAATTTATGTATGATAAATTACGATATTTATCCAAACAATAATTGCAACTCTCAACACGTTTAAGGAAATGATAGCAATGCAAACATTTAACACCCTTACTCAGTATGTTGAAAGTACTCTACAGGGGTATGTAATACTTACAGTACATTTGCGATCTTAATTTAAACATTACCATTATGTTAAAATTCATAAGCATGTAATACAATATATAGTACATTACACATTGAGGTAATGTATCCAATTTATTTGATTTTGAATAAAAAGGTAATGTGTTAATGGTAAATCAAAGAAAAAGATAGTTTTGCATTGGTAAAACACAAAAAATAAATGAAATTACACATCAACTTTGAATAATTGTAAATAGTACACCAAGGGCAAAAAATAAGAAAACTCTGATATCATAGGTAATTTTGGTAGAGATGAAATCGAAGCCGACAAATGTGATCTGAGTCTTTACCATTAGCTGATACAGATTACGTTCGGTAAGTTATGTGTCGAATAGGGATTGCAATCCGGCCCGGCGGATCCGGTAATCCGGCGGATCCGGTGTGTTTAAGGACCAACCAGATCCGGTGAGTTGGGGCCGGATCCGGTGGCGGATCCGGTAAAGCAAAAATACGATATATATAAATATAAATCCTGCAAAAAAAGGATAGGGGGAAAAATGAAGGAAATGACTGCGTATAAAGTAGAAGGAGTAAAAGGAAAACACAGTGATACCTGAAGTTACTTCAGTTACTGAATGGCGATTAGGCCAACCAGTGTTGAGGCAGAAAGGGCCTTTTTTGCTGCAGGTTATATTTGTAGTGCCGTAAAAAACGGATTAAACACGATCTGTCACATTAATAAACACGGAGTAAAGAATGCCAAGGTTCAACCTGTTGTTAAAGTCTCTATTACAATGTGATACAGACTATAATATCAAGTTAATTTTACTCCGAAGTTAGTCCACGTTTATTAATAATACGGTATATATTTTCTTAGATCGTTTTTTCAGATACAGAAATAATATTCACTTGCATTTGACATTGCAAAAAATATGATGAAAGATTCGTGTTTTTTTGTTTCTTAGGATTATAAACTGAAGTTGGCTTTATAAGTACAAATTTTAGTCAAAAAAGTCAGTTTTATTAACTTAAGTCTGTGTTGATTATTAATAAGAGTTTAATAGTGTAATAAGTTATGTTATTATTTAGAATAGTTTCATAATTTCATTTACAAATACAAATACACCAGTACAAATAGTACCAAAATTACAATTAAAAACAAAAAATATAATGAAAAGTGATTTCATTTTCCATAAATACATGTTTTATTTTTCTTTATATCTATTATTATCAGAACTAAAAATTACTAAATACTAGGCTTCAAGTAACTTAAAAATCCGGCCGGATCCGTCCGGATCTGGTCGGATTAGCGTCAATCCGGTAAAATCCGGCCGGATTAAAAATGATACCGGATTGCAATCCCTAGTGTCGAAGTCTGTGACACTTTCGGTCTACAAATGTGTTTCGCTTAGTTACCAAGACAGGCGCTGTTCAAAATTTTCATACAAGCAATTTACAGAGACGGTAGCCTGGATAGTAAACTTGACAAGCAGTCAGCTCATGGTAAGGTCTCTGAGGTTATTTATACTGCCCTATGTGTTAGTGCTATCTTTTCCCTGATAGAGCCGGGCAATGGCTACTTAGCTTAATACAGCAGGAGGAGCGGGAGCGGTATTATTGAAATAATACTGTTTTAAGAGCTTATGGTAACCTCCCTGAGAGCAAAAAATATCAAATATGACTAAATGAAGTTTAATTTATAATTAATTTCAATAATGACAGGATTTTAACTTAATCGCGACTACAAGTATTTTTCTGTTAGATGTTCATAAGTGATATAAATTTTGTAATATGTATATATTTTTTATATATTTAAAATGTATGAACAACAATGTACAGAAGTGACAATGCGTCATGGCATTCTCTAAAAGCCAACCGTTTTTTTTTTTTTAACGTGTGAAAATCCATCATGGATACCCGCCACTCTCGGGGGAAATGGCAGGTTATGTGAGACTCTTACTCACTAAAACCACACGGTGTCCTCCCCTTCGCCAGGTACCGGGGCTGTGGGGACGCTTTCGCAAACTTCCACTGCCCCGACGGCGCTGGATCCAACGATCCCCTTCTGGCAGGCAGTGGGCCGCAAACCGTCTGAAGTGGTGCATGGAGACACAGCGTGCACCACTTCGGGGGTTCCAGTGGCGACAGGCACCCCCGTACCTGCCGCAACCCCATCTCGACCGGGCGGGCTAGATGGAAAGCCCGCCCCCCTCCTCCGCGGGCCGTACTGCCGCCATCCCACCACCCTGTGTGCGCTCCTCGTGTCCCCTCTTGAGCAGAGAGGGGTACTGAGGAGCGCCCTCCCTGGTCCGTATTGCTTTCACCGGGGCCCCAGCTCGACCCCAGATACTCAGCCCCCCGCCGCGACAAGGCTCGGACTCTCGGGGGGGCTCTAAAAACCAACCTAACCTAACCTAACTTAATTACTGAGAGTAGTTGGAAGGGGTACACTGAATGTGTATTTTTAAAAATATAAACCTTTAAAAAGATCTAAATGAAATCACCC
>NJDD01005295.1:42916-56735 GCA_002245505.1 Calephelis nemesis
TATATATATATATATATATATTATATATATATGCACAACCATAAATAATAAATGTCCCTGGACAAATTATTTTAATTGATCTAATTTTATAGTTAAATGACTGTGTTGTGGGTATTAGTAACGATATTTAAAACATACGGGAATAAATTTAATAAATACGCAGATCCGAAAACACAGACATTTAAACGATAATTACACAAATATCGGCCCCCGTCAGGAATCGATCTTTTCTACTTTCATGACATTCTGTGATATATTCTGGTCACGTTTGTTTCGTTTGGTCACTTAAATAACGGTGATCAAAAATCTTTCAAAAAAAGTGTGCACTTCAATGACCATCAACAAAACTATTTCAAGCATATAAATCGATTTTTTTAAAGTCACCAAAGATCACTCTTTAAGTTGAGTGGTCGCTTCAGCAACCGTTTCCAAAATGTGAATGAAATGTTAAGTGGATATTTTTAATGACAACAATAAACGTAGTCTTTTTAAATAATCATTACACCGATCACGTTAATCAGGTAGTTACAATACCACTCAAAAATCAAAGAACGACGACTCCTGGCTTAACGGCGTAAAAATATTGTTTATGAAAAAAGTATCAAGAAATAAAATTTGAAGCAATCAGTTTTACAAATCAACGCAGTGTATATTAGTAATACTTTACTAATACTTATATTATCATCATCAACAAAATTTAAGGAAATTACTAAGTTAAATTAAATACCTTATTATTATATCATCTCCAATTACAATTGAATTTTATTTACATTATTACGATAATCATTAATAATATGAATACAAATTCAAACAAACAAATAACAAACATAATAATACATACATTATTAAATACTTACTTATTAATCGTAATGATTCTCATTTGCAATTAAAATATTTATTGACGTCATAAAACGTTTTCTTTTTTTAATATTTTATTAACTTCTATTTTGAAAATTTTCATATTATCAATGTTTTGTAATGAAGCAGGCAGGTTATTTTAAATGCGCTATATCACTAAGACCATATTATTACAATAAAAATCTGTTTTATGTGATTCGATCTGTATTTTGCCCTTGTAATTATATTTTTCTTTCAGATTTATAAACAGGTCAACATTTCGCATTACAATAATGTTACAACCTCATCTACATGGTAACTATGGAAGGACCGGCCAAATTTTAATATGAGGGGGTTAAAGCTTGAATGGTAATGCATTTTCAAAAATGTTATAATATTTGCTTTTATGGAAATTTATTTAAAACAGTCCACAAAAATGCTTCAATTATTGTTACGTTATATTTCGAGTCATCACCAGCCTGCGAATGTGAATGCGGTCGGTGGTAACCTATTTTACGCTTGGTTTACGTTATAACCATGTATCTTGTATTTTACGTCAAATAAAAAAAAAAACGTTTTGTTTTTTTTATTTTAGTTTTTTCATAGATCAAGAGTTTTATCGATTCCGAACTATTCCTCAAAATTTGTCTGGTGCTTTAGATGTAACCCTGTATATATGGAAGGCACTGTTAAGATATAATGCTTTCGAAAAAAAATTTTGCAGCTTCTGTTTTACAAATACCAAAAATAGTAAGTCTATTTTATACATTTTTTCTTATAAAGTCAAATGTATTTTATTAATTGTCTAATTTCAGGTCTATTGTTTATTCTGTGCGTAGTTACAGTTCATAATTTTAGTCTTATTAAAAAATAATTTTAATTCATTTTCCTGGATCCACTAAATTACTGATTCTAAAGTTATATTAATACTATTTTAAATAACCTTGACATCGTTCAGTCATTAAACATTACCGTACTGTCGACTGCAAATAATATCATTAGATAGTTTGTTACGTCAGGTAGATCAATGTAAGTCAGGAATAAAAGTGGCCCTAAGACACTCGCACTTAGCTACGGTACACCATGGACTTTTTTCAATAGCGTTAATTTTTACCTTTAAATTTTGTTACTTTTTGGACATAAATGACCTTTGATCGTTATTTATTCACGGTTAAAGAAATAATACTCAAAAAGTTTTAAAGCGTTATCTCTTATACCACATGCGTAAAGTTTTTTCAGCAGAATTATCTTTTATACCACATGCGTAAAATTTTTTCAGCAGAATTATATGGTCAACGCTGCCAAAAGTCTTCGACATATCCGTATAAAGAGCTGCAACAGGCAATTAACTTATCTAAATTTATTACAATTTTATGAAGACAACAATATATATTATTATGTTTATGGTATTCTCTTTCCTAAAATATTTTAATGCTTTTTTAGAGCAATAAGTCATTCCCTATCTACTAAAATCTATTTAAATCATTTAGGTCATCTTTTTAGTGTTCCGTATCCAAAGACTAAAACACGGAACCCTTATAGATTCGTTATATGTATCTGTCGGTCTATCCATCCGTATGTCACAGCCATTTTTTCCGAAACAGTAAGAGCTGTGCTGTTGAAAATTGGTAAGTAGACGTATTCTGTTAACCAATTTAAGATTTCACATTAAAGTAGAAAAATAACAATAATTTTTTTGGGGTTCCCCATACTTAAAACTAAAACTCATTTTTAAAATAATTTCATAAATATGGGGTGGGGGTTTCATAAATATGAATAGGTCTGCAAAAATAATATGGATGATACTGTGATTTTTTTTTCAAAACTAAATATTTTGCGCTGTTTGGAGTGGTAAAATGTATGTACTTGTTGTGTAACGATAAAACATTAAAGTTAAAAGTTCCACCGAAAATTGGTTTGTACAAGATCTAGTAAGTAGGTTTTTTTAATATATGTACTGTATATTACTAACTCTTAAAATAGTTGTACTTCACTGTCAAGATATGGTGCTGTAAAGTTTAGTATTGCGCAAACGTTTAGTACAAACTTTATAGTATAATGACTTTGATATTGAATATTTTATATTGACTGAAACAACTTTTACATTATGATTGCTGTAAAACAGGGTAGGGTTTCCAAAACTATGTAAAAATAGTAGCAAATGAGGTCATACACACGAATTACATACATTCATACGATACTAGCGAGATATTAATATTAATGATTCTCTAGTTTGTGTTCAAGAGCACCTACAATTAGATATCCGATTCCAATTTCCAATTTGCATGAAATCCAGATTCAAGAATATCCTTAATTATATTCAACACTAACACTGTACCTCTAGACCACAAAGTCGATAAAAAGGTAATCCCTCCAATTACTATAAGCTTCTAACACAAGGTCAGATCATGAGAAAGACGCCACTTTTCGCTGATTTAGCTAACCTTATCGTGATAAACTTAATTAAGAGATCTTCTGAGTTTTCCAGAGACTTACAGTAAGCAATTAGGATTTGTAAAGGACAGCGCACATCTGGACGGAACGGAGGGGCTAATCGCAGCGCAATTCATACATTTTGTATGGCACAATGAACACTATGCCGAGCCACATCGCGGCAAATTTTGCGCGGCATCCAGCAAGATGGGGCTCACAGTCACCAAAGAGGATAGGAGAGTAAAAGGAATACCTAACATGTGAATAGAGAGTTGACATTTTAGCGCTAAAGTTTTGTACGATAAATTCCAGAGGTGCCACTTTCCATACTTAACGATTTCAAAGTACAGTTACCTCTTTTTTTTCACTTCACTCTTTGGCTCTCCGCTTCGCCTAAAAATGTGTTATCCTTAAGATCGGGGTTCGTGATTTTCAATTGTTGGTTGGAGTTGGTTGGATCAAGTAATCGTACTAATGTAGTAAGAAGAAATTTATCGCCCCTATGTTCTAGTCACAAAACCTCTATAATGTAAGTTGCAACTAAAAACAAAGACTGTCTGTCTTTGAGATGGCGTGACGACACATACAAACAAGTCAACTTTATAACACATTTTTTTTAAACAGGGATTAAATCCCGGAAGTCGAAACATTAAAGAACAGATTCTGAATTAAAAAAAACAAAGATCTATAAAAAAGGTCTACTGGTAGGTATCTAAGTAAAAACTAAATATTTATTTTCCTGTGCTTCAAAACTGGCTTTTTACATGGCGTGATATCGAAAACGAATGGTTATCAGCTTTGATGCAGACGCACCGTGGGAAGGTGTGAAGGATATGGAACAACTAACAAGTGTATCTCATTGGGCATTAGATACATAATCCATTTATTTATACATACATATTTTCACGCTAAGTCCTTTACGAGTCGAACAAAGAGTATGAGTGCCAAATCTCAGGATCCTATCGGACCGTCTGGCTTCTACCATATTCATTACCTTTTTCATTCAAACATTCATTCTAAGGCATTACATATATACTATTTCATAAAGTAATACATAGTATTTTAAGGACAACTTGCACGTACCAGGGTTAAATATTTAACTTCAGTCTTCAAGTTAAGTTCTGCTAGGGTTAAGTCGATTTATGTTTGACAGGTTCACTCAATATTAAAATTATTATTTAACATAAAAAGTGCAAGCGGCCTTAACAATCATTATAATTTCTTAATATTTTAGTCATCTTTATGGGCTAGCGATCCGATGTTCTGGAAATTCTGGGTTCGATTCTGTGTCGGATAACACAAAATACATTAAAAAAATATGGTGATGATGGTGATGGCGACAATATCGCCAACCAGGCATATCACCATACTACTACGTGTGTGAAACTAATTAACTTAGGATAAATTTGTGTGACCTGATTGTATTTTCGCTTACAAGACGTAGCTGTACAAATACAGCGTAATGATACTTATTTTATTTTTCTGTGTAGCTGTGGTTTTTGCTGTATCATCGGCACGTGATCCGTACAGCCCTGTGTACAGGCTGGACTGTGGGACGTTACCTTTAGCTATCTCGTGCGCTCTTTAATAGTTTCTCGCAGTTACTGCGTGACGGTGAATAAATTACCGTTGAACTCGCAACCTTACTGCACAATGAGTGTGCTTAGCAATAAGAAAACTAATACTGAATATACGTTTTTTAAAGTGAAAACTCATTAAGCATCGTTGTGCACTTTTGTGAATAAAAAATGTTAAACTTGCGCCAGGGCACCTGATTTGATCGAAAATTCGTATTGACCTCTAAGTATATGGACATGAAATACCTACAAAGAGTATAACAATATACCTATACTGGACATGTACTGGACAATACCTACGAAAAAAGCTTGCCGTTGGCTACTAAATATACTAGCTGCCATTCTGACATTATAAGTCTGTACAGAAAAAGTAGAATATCGATATCGATACATCATCAGTGACGATTGATTGTTAAGTTTAGGTAAATTGATAAGAATTATTATTTACCGAATGAAATTAAAACTATCAACTTGCTTACTTTTTTGCTATTGAACATTGTTGCACTTCTTTATGTATTTATATTTCTTTAAAAATTCGTAAGACCATAGATTTATTACATCCTAAATCTATGCGTAAGACAGAGTCTACTCTCTGGGCCGGGAAGGTGAGAAAATATCTCCTTCTCTTTGTACCGCGCTGCAAAAATGCTTCAAAAAAATTCAGTGCTTGCCATTGACGTGTTCCGGTTCGGTTAATAAGGTAGCCGGTAAACTTACTTTTGCTGGAGGCCTAACATCCCGGCCTTTGTTTGACTTACCATACAATAAAAAAATCTACTCGCCCTAACTATTTAACAATGTTTTTTATTTTATTTTGACACTTATGTTAATAAAAATAAGTGAAGTCAACATAAAAGTTTTAATTTCTGTTATGTTATTTCCAAACTTAGCTAGTTAGTAGAAGAAACGGCGAATCAAACTCCTCGACAACCAGGAATATTATTTGCATTTATATTAAATAAACTTTTCTGTAATAAAACGACGGGTTGCACTCCGGGAGTGCCGGCAGAAGTGAAAAATTGAATATTAACGTTGCGCATTTTTTATGTTTTGGAATAGTTAGGGAATAATGTTGCACGAATTGCTTTAATTATCCGTATAAAAGTACTATCATTTATGTGGTAGAATACGATATTAATTTATTGCGCTATCGTACACCAACATGACAACACGAATATCGCGCAAGCGCCCTGTGCCATCTAAACGAAACAGCAGGCGAAGGCACACATGTTCGGCTGCTTACTCTCCATCCATCTTATGTATTTTCCTGATCGAAAATCACGTGTCACGTGTCCTGAAGCGAGTTTAGAAGTTTTTACCCCTTCCAAAAAAAGTGCGCAACGCCGCTAAAGAAGTTTTCACTTCAAAAATCGTTTACACCATAGAAAGCTTTATCTAACAAGCCAAATGGCTCCTTTCGAAACCTTTGAAGAGGCTGTGATTTAAGACTAACAATTGCATGAAATGAACATGCTAGAACGATACAATTTCGACCCAACATTAATGAAACACATTGTCGCTGGTGACAAGACGTGGGTTTACGAGTTTGCCATGCAAACTAGCCAACAAGCTTCGGAATGGCGCCTTCCAACTGAACCGAAACTGAAAAATAAAAGACGGGTTGCACTCCGGGAGTGCCGGTAGAAGTGAAAACTTGAATATTTAATTGTGCATTTTTGATATTTTGGGTTGTCTATTGTTTTCCCGAAGAATATATGCTATATTTTCAAATGCCAGAATTTCATTTGCCCGAATTTTTATTTGCCCGAATGTTTTGTTAACCATAATGTAACTGTGACGTACTCTTTTTTGCCTTAAAATTAGTTTCCATAGGGATACGAGTGCCATACATATTATTATCCACTTTGTTACTTGCAACAATATTATTCAACAGAATATTTAAATGCTTTACAAAAATTTGTATCTGCATGAAGTAAAATGTAAATTGTAATAAATATATCACAGAATGACTATGTATTTCTAATAAATATATGACAGTATGATTACATATTATTACAGTTGTCTTTATTTCTAATACCTATTTATTTAATACCTCTGTATACGACCCAAGTCGCTTCCGTTCAAATTTAACCTAATGCCTTTGTTCTAAAAAGCGATTAGCTTACTGGCACTTCGCCGGCCGCTGCCGCGGCACGCTCGCTTCGCTCGCTCAGCTCTTGCGTTGTCTTTCATGTACTAACCAAACCAAACCAAAACAAACTATACCGAAACCATATAGCAATAATTGATCATTTAGTATAAAACGAATTTATGTTCTTTTTCTAAAAGTTATTTTTATGGTAAATGATGTTATGACTTACAATCATGCTAGCAAATGATATTATTGAAATTGACTATGGGAAACAAAGTTTCTGGCACGTAACTAATATAGTAAACAATGAGTTTGAAATATGAATTATGAGATACAATATTATGTCTGTTGACCATTATAGCAGATGAAATTATGGCAAATGAAATTCTGGCAAACGGGTGTAACCGGATATTTTGCAATTAGGGATTAATTTTGCATGAATTGCTTTAATTATCAGTATGAAAGTACTATCATTTTTGTGGTAGAGTACAATATTCATGACAACACGAACATTCGTGCAAGCGCCCTACTCTGTCTTACGAATTTTTGTCTTACAAATCAGGTCACGTGTCCTAACGCGAGTTTAGAAATTTTTGCCCATTGCAAAAACAGTGCGCAACGCCGCTAAATAAGTTTTCACTTCAATAAATTAAACATAAATATATGAATAACGTATGTAAAAGTAAAAGTGTTTTGTTTGAAAGCCGACGTGATCGAGATGGTTCTTAACTACATTACATATAAGTTTCATTTTTTTAATTTTATAATTACCTAAGTGTTGTTTCAAGTGTCTACCATCAGGAGACCTATCTGATTGTTTGCTTGTCATAAAAAATGTACATTTTTTTGTTATCAAATAACCTTGTAAGTAAACCAGAAAACGAATAACGTTATACTCAATTACCAAAATAATGCTACCTGAAATTGTAAAAAATAAAATAAAAACGCTAATTAAAGAAAAACACGTGTTACATGATTTCATTCATTTAAAAAAAATCGTCTCTGTGGTCTAGCTATTCGGCATCGGACTACAAATCTTGAGATCCGGGTTCGACTCTAGGGTCAGACAGGAAAAATATAGAATATGATGATTATTTTTTTTAATAAGAATAATTGATTGATAAAAACATTGTTTCCCTGGATTGAACCCATCGATAAAGAAGAAGCTAACGAGCAAGTGGGTCTCCTGATAGAAAGTGATCACCGCCGACAACTGCATCACCAGGAGTATCACAGATGCGTTGGTGACCTTAGAGAAGTTAGTTACATGTTGCTTTCTTGACTGCACTAGCATTTAGTTAGTTACAATAGAATAATTTTATTAGTTATTCTAAAAATTTTTATTCTATTCTATTCTATTCTTACAGCTCGGTCTACGTCCTCACTGTGAAAAAATCAACAAAAAACACAAGCAACGCAATGTGAAATACGGCGACAACATGCAGTGTTTTTTTTGGCGACGAATGTAACAAAGAAACGTGACGGCAAATTTCTCGCATACCTACGTATAAGTTCCACTTAAAAAACGAATTAGCATAGTATGGACAATACAACGTCTATCGGTTTAGCTAGTATTGCATACATTTTCGTATATCTCGACAATCTGACAATGAAATAGATTTTTTGTAGGTTTACTGTGCTTTTTCTATTAAGATCACAAAATCTACCATATCGGTTAATACATCGTTAATATCACTTATTTCGTCAGCTTGAGACTAAAGGTTACAGGTTAAAATCCTGTTTGGGACGAAATATTTTCTTTCCATAAAATTTTTAGAAATTTACCCAAAGCACAGGGCAAGTGCTGAAATAAAAATACCTTGAGAAAAACGAAAGTTATAACTATTATAAATGCGAATTTCATCGGTAACGATGAACTCATTTGGTAAGTACTCAGAACTGTGTATCTACAGGACATAACTACCCGCGGTAGCGGTAAAGAAAGATTTTAAAAATTTCGTCACAGTACTTGAATCCTTAGTAGCTCAAATAGTTAGAGTATTAATCGGCTTGAGACTAAAGGTTACAGGTTCAAATACAGGAGCGAATTTTTTTTCTTTAAAATTTATAGAAATTTAACCCAAGCACAGTGCAAGTGCTGAAATAAAAAAGTTATGACTATGTTTTCTTATTGGGTAGATTTTGTGATCTTACAAAAAAAAGCACAGAAGAAAATATAACTTTTCACTTAAAAGGCCTATCACGGAACAAATTTCATTGAGTTTATAAAAGAGCAAGGTAATGAATAGGGGTTTCATAATTAAAGCTTCCCATAGCCATCAATCATGCCTATAACCACTCAAACAAAGACCGACATCCCAATCGCCCTATTTGAATAATGACGACATAAATGTGGGGTCTATGTAACTGACAAGTTTGGTAATTATTACCCGGATTATTGGGTGGAACTAAGTATTTATTATCTCTCTGTTGAGTAAGACTTCGTTTGTTTGTTGTTACTAACTTTTAGATAAGTTACGAACTACTAAATACTAAACTTTAATATGAAATAGATTTATTTATCTTGGTATTATTCCGGGTCAGCTGATAAAAAAAATTGTAAAACCTTAACGATTCTTTGTAAAGGTTACATAAAATGTATTTCGTAAAAAACGATTATTTATAAAGATTAATTAGAATAAATAATTAAAAAGTCATTTCAAAAATTCACCAAGTGCCGACGACGATAAGAATAAAAACTATTCGATAACTATAACAAAAGCTGTTATTTCAAAATAAGAGATCTAATAGTAGGTTAGATTTGACTCGGCCAGTTTTTATCAGTTTTTATAATATATAATATTATGTTGAATATTGTAATGAAATAACTGATGTACTGAAAACTGGCCAAGTTAAATTTAACCTCCTATTAGATCTCTTATTTTGAAATAACAGCATTTGTTATAATTATCGAATAAAGCAAAGAAATAGAGTTTCATGCTTGATCATAATGTTATTTTGTTCCTTTAGATAAGTATTTGGATTTTGCATAGAACTTGGCACCCATTAAGATTTCCATTCTTTTTGCGGCGGAGTTCACAGCCAAGCATAATTTTTGTATTGAACTTGGCTCTCCTTTTTACATTTATGTTTTTGGTGGGATTATATAAATAAAATATTTTAGTTTGTTTTCTTAAATGTTATAATATTCTATATTTACCATTTCTTTTCCTTAATAAGAATCATCTCCTGATAATAAATAACACACCCAAAAAAAGAATTAGAGAAATTGCTTCATCCTTTCATGCATGATGCGATGACTAAAATAAAAATATAGCTACCTATGTATTTCTAGACATGTTGATGCGCTTTTTCGCTGTTAGTGATAGAAAAGCCCGGACTAAAGGTTCCAATAAACAATATATTATAAAAAAATCTTTGTGGTAGCTTATTGGTGGCATATTAGCGGAAAAACTGATAAAAAGTTTAGTATCCGGTGTTTCGGATTATACATTACGTATCAGTTAAGGATAGCGAACATGTGGGCCGACCTGGTACCCTCCGCGTGCTCATGCATCGCATTGCAAAATATACTCAGGCATCGCAATCAAATCGGCGGATTTTCGTTTCTCGGTGCGAAAGTAGGTACGGTGTTAGAGTAGAGCAAACAAATAAGAGTGTGGCAAATCTTCATTAAAATCTTCAAGTTTAAGGTAGAGTAGCCACTTTTATTTTTTTAAGTGGCACCTTTGATACCTATCGTACAAAATTTTAGCTTTAAAATGTCATGAGCCCTCTATTCATATTTTTAATCTCATATTTGGGTGAGTGCGCTGCTTAGGGCTGCCGGGCAAAGCTCGGTGAAGTTGCATAAAAACGCGAGAATAGCAACAAATTAGTCACTCAAAAAAATCCGCTGCTGGAAAATCCGCCGCGATGCGGCGCGGAATTGTGTGTGATATTCAATTTAAAATGTATGAAAATTATCTAGGCGAATTATGCAGCGTTTATTAGCGTTGCGCCCCGCCCTGTCTAAATGTGCTTTATCCTTTATTAATTACCTAAATACTTAATGTGAAGTTTTAGTTTTATTACTGTCTTATATATAAGGATATTCTTACAAGATACTTAAATTGTCATATAACCATACGCTGTTTCAACTACTTATACTACGACAACGATTCAATGCAATGATTTTTTTTGGATGAAGAGATGTGTGTGTTTACATTTTGCTGAAAAAAATGAAATATCAAGCAAGATTTAGTTGGAGAGAAGACGACCCGAACACTTAATTTTAAGATTTTGATATAGATTTAAGCATTGTTTGACAGTGTTCGGTAATAAGACAATTGTTTTTCTATACCTCGATTCCTATTAATTTGCTGATTTTGATGGATTATGATTTACTAGCGGCCCGCCCCGGCTTCGCTCGGGTATAAAATATAGATATAAACCTCCTTCTTCAATCATTTTAAATTTATTCTTATTATTAAATTATATTATATTATTAAATTTATTATTGTATCTATTTAAGTATTTCTATGTATTAGTGTCGTTGACTAACACCCATAACACAAGCATATAATTTGCTTACTTTGGGATTAGGTTCAATATGTGTGACTTGTCCAGGGATATTTATTATTTTATATCTATAAAAAAATACATAAAAATCCATTGCGTGGTTTTAAAGATGTAAGATGTAACAAATGGACATAGGGACAGAGAAAGGGATTTTGTTTTAGTTATACTACGTAGTGAAGATGCTTTAAACAGAGATATTTTTTTGTAAATAAACAAATAAATATATACAAAAAATCTTAATACATGAAATAATCACATGTTTAACTAAATACTGTCCAAAACTAATTTATAAATATTCCCAGACAAATTACACAAATCGATTCTAACCCCAAAGAAAGCAATGTATATGCTTGTGTTATGGGTGTTAGTCAACGATTCTACTACATAGAAATACTCAAATAGATACCAGAATAAATTTAATAAACACCCAGACCCGGAAATGCAGACATCTAAATGTTCATCACAAAAATGCCTGCCCCCGTCGGGAGTCGATCAGCCTCGCGGTTGGTCAGTGTAGTTAGGCGTGTATGCTAGCCACTCGACCATCGAGACGGTCAAATAACAATATAGATAATTAATAAAGTAATTAATATACGTAATTATTTACGTCATACTTGGCAGCATACTATTGGTTGAGAATTATTTCCTATAGTGTTTATTAAAATACGTTTTTATTTTATATATTTCTTTCTATAGTATTTTTCTGTTTTTTAAACTAACCTATTATTGTTGTAGGGAAGTCATTCTAGTAATCAGCTTAGTTTTTTTATATTTTACAATAACTTTAAATAGATAGTGTGGACGCGCTGATTTTACTTTATGAATATTGTTCATGCTACCACCTATTATCGCCTCTGTGGTCTAGCGGTCCGGCGTGGGACCTGACTTCTTGATCAACGGGTTCGATTTCCAGGTCGGGCAACTTAAAATTTCGAAAATTTGTATTTTCAAATTTCTGATAAAGATAACGTTGCCCGGAATTGGATATCTGCTCGGTTGGCGATAATAGGATTGCCACCTATCACATTGAGGGACTAGTCTTTAGCTAGTCATGGGTGCGCTGGTTGTGCCTCTGCCTACCTCTTCTAGGATATGGGCGTGAAGATACTTAACAATATGCTAGAGACATCGCAGAGCATTTAGTGAGTCAATATAAATTCTAGTCAATGTTTTCTAAATTGAAGTAAATGTAAATCCCGTCGTGCACCGCCTGCGAATAGTCTCCGTGATAAGAATAACACCTTCCATAATCAATCTGAGAACTCAACTGAACTTCGTTTTTCCATTACATGTATTGTTGGATGCTATGATATTACTGTTTTTTTATTCTTTTATGATATTGGAAGGCAAACAAACAGACAAATTTCCTGATTACAAGAAATTCACGCAGCCTTGAGACACCAAAGGTGGTAATGGTGCGTTGCCAACCAGAGGCCGGGATGTTAGGCTTCGAGCAAAAGTAAGTTTACCGGCTACCTTACCCTCCGAACCGGAACACGTCATGACGTTATGGCGGCAGGAATAAGTAAGGCGGTAGTACCAATCTGGGTGAGTCACTGCGAAACTACCACCTAGTCAGATTTCACGGTGTCAGTAATGGCAAGCCTATGCTCGCCTTTTACGAGCTGCCTGGCATAGGAAGGCAGATGGTCTATTCTACAAAGAAGTCCGGACCAACACGGGTATGTACAAATGTATACGGGTACAAATGTGTAATTTTAATCTTATAATAAACATAGTTGTCAGGGATTGTTTATGTGCGCGGATGGCGGTGGCTTGCCACCTAGCACATTGTGGAATTAAGAGTCTTTGGCTAGTTTTCGGTGCACTGGTTGTGCCTGGCTGCTCTCTTCAGGGATATGATATTGCTAAAACAATGTAAGTTTGTTTGTTACACTTTCACGCTATAACTATTTAACCGATCCTTATGAAACTTTGTAAACTTATTGGAGGTATTATAAGAAATATTGGATACTTTTAATAAATTAAACACGAGCGAAGTCGCTATTAAAAGCTAGTATAGTACTATAATTTAAATTATGCTCTTCGGCTTTATAATTTTTACTCTTTCAACACTTTATAGTTGAATTTTTGAATTGACTGACCTGATCTAACTTTCAGCGAAATGATTAATTAATTATGTAATTACCACTCTATATATGAGGCCGATAGATTACCAAGGGCCGACGAATTTGATGGCCAACCGTCTGGAGAGATTTTTGGGGAAATAAATAAAACACACTGTTACACGATGCTACAGGGGCGAGAGTGAGGCGCAGAATGTTCTTCTTCTTCTTGCGCTGGGAGTTTCTTCCTATTCTTCAGAGTCCCAGTGTTTTTTCTGGAGGTCCGACCGCGA
>NJDD01005298.1:11469-28493 GCA_002245505.1 Calephelis nemesis
ACGAGTGCAAACCCGAACGATAGAGAGCGCAAACTGTATGGAGTTTGCGCTCGCCGACCCTGCCGCTCGCTTCCCCGCGTTCCCTCCAGCTTTGCTCTGTGCAAGTACATTAGTCGGCCGACTGTTAGTATTAAGACTGTGCTTTAACGTAATGGTGTTCGTGTGTTTTTTTTTAATTTTAACTGCATTTACCTTTATACTTACCTGTCAATGAGACGTAGTATTTACAAGGGCATAAAATATATGATGTTAGCAGTAACGCGCTTTATGTACAAGAATGTTTAATTTTTAATTGTTACTTGCCAGTATCAAGTTTGACTCATTTTTCATTCTGGCAGTACATTAAACAACGACAGTCGCTTGTCAAACAAAAGAAAACCGCGAAAAAAGAATAATTTTGAATTGTAAGTGCGACAATGGCCTCCTTTCTTTTTATTTTATAAATCATCAAACATGGAGGAAGAGGACTTTGTAGGTTGTATCAGTTGTTTGAGTAATGATGATTTATGTAACCTATTTGATAAATATGCCAACAATGAAGAAACTTATGCAAAACTGTTTGAAACATGTTTTGATATAAAGGTTATATTTTTAATATTTTTTATTTAATTTGACCTGTTTTCGTTGATATTGTTATTGACACATAAATTTATTAAGCAATTTTAACAATACTAGTTGATGTCAATTAATAAAATAATATTTAAAATATTATTTATAGGTGAAAAAAGAACTAAAATATATTTGTATGAATTGTGTTGAAAAGTTGGAAAACGCAGCATTATTTAAACAACAAACAATTAAGGGAATTGATTTATTTCAGACATTGAAAGGTACTTCGATTATTTTTTATTTAGCTTATTGTTGATATAAAGGAATAAAAGCATGATTAATAATATTATTACTGTTTCCAGTAAAGTTTAGAATTCATTTTTTATTTATAGCCATTTATTGTAGCTTTTTCTGTTTAGCCTGGACAGTGACATAAACGATTGGTATAAAAGGTATTAGTACAAAATTTTATTAAAATCAGTTATGTTGTTTTGCCTTTGAAAGCTTAACGTGGAGACCTCGTATTTACATCAAAGTGTTTGGATGTTGTATGTGTTCAATATATATCTACAGTGAGTTTTTTCATGCCCGTATCTCCGAATAGGTAGGCAGAAGGCACTCATGATTTGCCGAAGGTAATACTCAGTTCCACAGCGACCCTATCGCCAGTAGGCAACTTATCCAATTTTAGGAACATTGTTTTTATTAGAAAATTAAATAAACACATTTGTATAGCCCGACCCGGGTATCTTTACTGTGACCTCAGATTAGTACTATCGGCTTGCGCTTTTCCTATTTTTCGTATTATCGTCTGAAGCTTTGGAGGGTAGGGATGCGAGTAAACTTAAAAATAAAAGTCAGTTTTTTTGCAATATGTAGTCATAACGTTATCGTAGTCGTTGGATCTGCTATATCTAAAGGCCACGTGCGTTATTTATTATTAAA
This sequence comes from Calephelis nemesis, assembly GCA_002245505.1. NCBI lineage: Eukaryota > Metazoa > Arthropoda > Insecta > Lepidoptera > Riodinidae > Calephelis > Calephelis nemesis. Next base: position 12,964 of record NJDD01005298.1, read on the forward strand.
AATTCACTTCCTTATTTTTCTTCCTACATAAATCATATAATATTTTATAGACTACCGTTTACCTTCGGCTTCGTCAATGTAGAATAGTTACGTTTTTTATAAAAACTTTAAAGTGTTAATTTTTTAAAAAATGCCTTTATCCTTACTCGGATCTTTGCTACATGCATATCAAATTTCATCAAAATCAGTTCAGCGGTTTAACCGTGAGAGAACAACAGACGGATAGACTTCCGCATTCATAATGTTATAAAGTATAATATGAAAGTATTAATATAATATTGTATACATATAGTAGGTATAGCAAGTATTTCTTAGTATTTTAAATTTTGAAGTTACACTTCTTTTGGCGCGATTGGGAAAAATGATGAAAGTGATTTTTTAAGATGCGCGCGCACACCGACAGATAAATGTGACAGTCAAAAGCAACACCCTGAAGATAGTTGCGAACCTTTTTATTTTTAATTATATTTTATGATTTTTAATTATTGTTGCATGCTATTTATGTATATTTATGTATGTATGCGTTGTGTTTTTATTTGGTATTTTTGGATTGTTACACCAAAGAAGTATAACTTCTTACGTGCGTACATGAGTACACACACTCTTTTTTATTAATGGAGGAGACAATAAACATATCTAAAAAGTTCGCATGACTTAAATATATTTAAATATATTTAATATATTTAATTTCTACAATCTACATCATCATCAGCCAGAGGACGTCCACTCTGGACATAGGCCTCCCCCAAAGAGCGCACTTGTGGCACATTGTCGTCAATCGCTTGTAACTAGCGACTGCCCCCGACTTTGACCAGACCATCAGTCCACCGGGTGGGGGGGAAGTCCAACATAACATAATTTATTGTCTACACAACCAACAAATTCAACAAGTTGTGATTTTAGATGAGGAATATTTAGATGAATCGATATTAGAGGAGGCGGAAGATGACTGTACTGAGAGACAGTTGCAGAAGGTTGTAAATGCCAGGAAATCCTCTGAAGATTACGAGAATAATGGTTAGTACAGTAGCGTTAAAGACGATGTCAAAGCAGGGACCCCGCGTGACGTCACGTCTTCTAACTCTCCCATCCTGAAGACCAAAGTAAACGTCTTCAAAATTAAGTCTAAGATAATTTGACACTGTAAAAGAAAAGAGCAGAACTTATAAAAGCTCTATTGCCTCATAGATTGCTCCTACAGCATAACCGACCAAACAAAACTTACATGAACTGCCCACATCCTCAAAGACAACAAAACAAGACATAAAATCTAGTCAGTTCTTTATGCCCTTAAAGCTTTAATAGACAGGAGACATTACAGATCCTTTAGTCTTAAACTCTGCGCCGGGATTAAAAAAAGGTAAGAATTTTCCAGTCAAGAACGGTGTGCTGCCATGTTTTTTATGACACTGGAAGACAAACAAGCAGCCGGTTTTTCTAATGGTAAAAAATTCACGCCTAGATACACCAAAGGAGGTAATGGTTTGTTGCCAACCTTAGGCTGGGATGTAAGGCCTCGAGTAAAAGCAAGTTTACCGGCTACCTTATCCTTAGAATCAGAACACGTCAACGGCAAGCGCTGAAATTATGGCGGCAGGCATAGTTAAGGCGGTGGTACCAGTTCGGTCGAGTCGCTGCGCGACTCTACCACCTAGTCAGATGTTACGGTGTTAGTGATGGTATGCCTATGCTCGCATTTTACGAGTTGCCTGGCAGAGGAAGGCGGATTATCTATTCTGCAAAGGAGCCCGGACCAACACTGGGGAAAAGATTTATTCGGACTGTGATTTGCATTATTTAGCACTGTGTGTAGCTGTATTGCCTTTTAAGTATCTTCACACCCATATCCCCAAAGAGCTAGGTTGGTCTAAGGCACAAATTAGCGGGGCATGGCGAAAAAGCTGATGAATTTCCTATTATTAAGTAATACACGATAAATAGCTGCATTGGGGCTATCAATAGCCAAACGCCTACTAGCTCTTCAGGTACAGTACGCCGCCTGAATGTACCTAAACTTCAAAACGCCATCCCTCTGGTAAAGTTCGCTTTATAAGAAACAGACAATCTATTTGCGTATTGATGAAAATGCTGCATATCTTGGTCTTAAATCAATTGTTCTAGATGACATGGAAGGCCATAAGATAGAAGCTCTAGACGAAACCGCGTGCATATACTGTGACGTGCAGCTGCCCACGGCTGAGGAGATAGAGCATCATGTCAGGATGACACATGGACTCGAACCCAGCACTGGGCGCCCGTTGAGGGATTGCAAACTTTGCGGCGCCTCGTTAAGGGACTTGGATGATCATATGAAGAAGTAAGTTCTTGTTATAGTTTTGCTTTTGCCTAGTGTGGTGGGTGGATCCGAAATGTCTCATTGAAATTGCTGAAAAGAGTGTCAAGTTTGAATATTTATATCGTTATTGTCTATGGTGTACAAATGTTGCCATATAAAAATACAAAAAGTTATAGTTTTTTTGTTTTGTAATGCAAGTCTTTGTATTTTGCCTAGTGTGGTGGATGGACTTATCCCAGGATCCTTAATATCCCAGCTTCAGGTTGGCAACGCATGGCTGTAGGCGACGTGTACCATTAATAAATCCAATAGTTGTTTTACTTCGGAATGTTAAAAATAAAACATTTCAGATGTCACGGACCAAATTCTGAATCTGACGGGAGACAATATAGCTGTCACTTTTGTGATAATGTTTACAACACTAAGAAGGCTTGCTTTACGCATTTGAGGATGAAACATGGACGTAAGATATAACACATTGTATAGTAGTAGCCTTGGCTAGCAGGAATATAAGGTGTTACTATCAAAGGACCGGCCAAATTATAATACAAGGGAGATATAGCTAAAATGATAATTAATTTTAAATGTCATTGCCAAATTGTAATATGTATTTACTTTTATAAACATTCGTTAAAAAAGTCTGCGTTAATGCTTTGCTTGTTGTCACGTTATGTCGTACCTAGTACGAGTCATGACGTCACCAGCCTATGCAATTGCGGTCGGTGGGAACCAGTTGAATGCTTCGTTTACGTTGTAACCGTACATTTTATATTTTGCTTCGGATAAAAATTACAGTTTATAGTTTTTAGACGTTTTATTACTTTAAAGACCGATAAATGTTATCGATTCCTAACCCTCTCTCAAAATTTGGATGGTCTTTTAAATGTAACCCTGTATATTACATACTAGTCTAAGTCCGCGGTTATGGTCGCGTAACATCAACTATTACTAAGTTATTTCAACCAAAATACACCTGAACTTACATGACTGATTTGGATGAGAATGTTTCACTAAATTTGGTCAGATAGCCAGAGGCGGATTAATTGTCAAGAGCGCCCTAGGCAAAAAATTTAATGGCTTCCCTGTAGCGGGCGTTTATACCTACTAGAGATTCGTTTGTGACTTTGGATTTTTAGGGAAATCTTTAGATCTACTGTTTAAACAATTTCGTCGTAATTGATTTGGTAGTTTTGTTAATTACTTGCATTGTACTTTTTTCCATTCACGTCCGCGCCTTTCATAACCTCGCACCATCGCCGCTGCAGATAGCACCGTCTTACCTATTTCTTCCGTCATAACGTCAGTGGTTGCCATTGACGTGTTCCAGTCCGGAGGTTAAGGTAGCCGGTAAAATTACTTTTGATTGAGTCCTAAGATTTTTACAGCACTGTGAACACCACTTAGGAGCCTCGTCGATGCTCATGTTTGTGTGAGTGTTAGAACCTTTGCAGTTAGTTTCCCTACTGTTCATATTTGTGGTAACGTGCCGGAATATTTTTTTTAATTTTAGTAAAATTATGTAACGATCATACGCCAAAATACTCAACACAAGATCGTAAGAAGTGTCACATATGTAATCGCGACTTCAGCCAGAAGCAAATACTGAACAATCATCTGTGGAAGGCACATGGGTTTGAGGTGAGGCTTTATTCTTGTCACTGTCTTATTTAAATCTTGATTGTATTTCACGTTTAAGTTCACTTTTACATTCTACACTTTGCACTTTATGGTGTGTTCATCAGCATACGTATGTCCTGTTCCATGAAATATAGCCAGCGATTTTTGGGTTCGCTGCATTAAACTTCCAGCATAGTGGAGCTGCAGCCTACTGGTTTCGGTTGGTTTTGGAACTTGACCGTTTTAATAATGCGTTTTTTTGTGATTAAAATATTTGTTTGTTCGCTGATCGCATTCGTAACAGTAAGAGACAGAGTGGGATTGTGAAAGCAATGCGAATGTGGGTACATCTATGGAGACCTAGGTTGACATTCCACGATCAGATCGCTCGAGTGTGGTGTCAAAAATTTCGGAAACCACCATGTTTTGTATGAAAAGGGTAATGAATGTGGAGAAAACCAGGCTGGTCTGCAAGGATCCAGAGGTTCGACACTCGATACTCTGCTTAGCCTGTAAGGGTTTTGGCCTGAAAATTGTTTTGTTAATTAATGTTTGGTGATTTGGAGACTTTTTTTGTACTCTTTCTTTTTTAACTTTTAATTAGAGTAAATTTATGCGTCCAACGGTTAGCGCACGTTCTAAGAAATAGCCAGCCACAGCGATCTAGCCAGCCACAGCGATCTACCCATTTAATGCGCGGAGTGATCAACATGCGGCTATCTATGACTTAAGCGTAACTTGGCATAGACGTATGTATGGCTATCTTCAAACCTGAATACCACAGTGAAAAGCATTGACGATTTACCATTATCAAGGCGAATAGTTGCAAAACCCAATCCTGGCCACGGTTCTAGTAAGAAAAACATCCATTCGATCACAGGTAGAGAAACGCAAAGCGTTCTTTTGTCCGTTATGTTCGGAGCGAGTCAGTTACGGTGCCAACTTTAGTGCTCATCTCCTCCACAAGCACCGAGTCATCGAACAGGTCCAGCAGTTGGAGTTCAGCTCTATGGACGGTGAGTCAAATCAATTATAGTATTCACCAGTCATCAATATAAATCTAAATCTGCCATCAATAAATATTTTTTTACAAATTTTAAAGACTTTTGTCTTCCTCTAAAAGTTGTGAAAATTTAACCCAAAAAATTTTGCCACATGATTTGTATCTTCAGTAGCTCAAATGGTTATAGCATATGTCAGCTTGAGACAAAAGGTTATAGGTTCAAATCCTGTCTGGGACGAAATTTGTCTTCCTCTAAAATTTATAAAAATTTAACCCAATTACAGGCAAAGTGCTAAAAAAACACCTTAAATTTATCAATTAAACTATTTATCTATTATTCAATCAATAAGCGATCACCTTTATAATAAGGAGGAGGAAATCTTTCGGCGTTCTCCAGGGTAGCACGTTGGACCCAAACTCTACCTAATCTACATTAACCATCTATGTCAAATAGTGTTCACAGGCTTTAGTACAATATCATAAGCTTATGACACTATGGTCTTTGCTTATGGAAAATGTCAAGACCAAGCTCGCCTGTTTTATGAAAAGGCATTAAAATATTAAATAATTGGTTTATATATATACACTTCATACCTTAAATTCATTGAAAATTTGTCTTTCTCTAAAATTTGTAAAAATGTAACCCAAGCACAGGGAAAGTCCTAAACGAAACAACTTGAATTTATCAATTAAATTATTTATCTATTAATCAGTTTAGGTATTAATCTATCAATATGTGATCACCTTCATTTATCAACAGCGCTAGCCCATCTTTCGGTGTTCCTCAGGGTAGCATGCTTGAACCCAAGCTATTCCTTATCTATATTAACAATCTATGCCAAGTAGCGCTCACAAGCTTTAATACAATATCATAAGCTTATGACACTATGGTCTTTGCTTATGGAAAAAGTCAAGACCAAACTCGCCTGTTGTATGTAAGGGTATTAAAAATATTAAATAATTGGCTTTCATATACTCTTACTTTAAATTCATTTTCAAACCTTAGCTTAATCTATTTTGCAAAATATATATTTCATAGTATATTGGTGATTCTCCAATGCTTTGTTTTTTTTAATTAGGCAATTATAACGTTTAGTGCCCAAGTGTTCATAGAGTAAAGTGCCATTAGAAGAAATATTGGCTTAAATGACATGCATACTACTTTTTTGTTATTTGTAAATTTTATATGTATTTGTTATTTGTATTTGTATACATAAGACCAACCAAAATTTAAGAGACTGTTCGGAATCTACAACATCTTCAATGTTTGAAGAAATTTAAAATAAATATATAATTTGAATCCATAGCATAAAAGATGCACGGTTAAAAAATAAACAAAGCATTAAACTGGTTCCCGCTGACCTCAGCTATTGTACAGTAATGTAATGTACAGTAGTGTAACTTCGTTCTATTTTTGAATTAAATATAACACGTGATAGGGCTACGTGTCTTTAGTGTTAAAACAACATATTTTGTCTATTTAAATATTTTATTTTGTGATCGCAAATATTGTTTCGAAACCGCGAATAATTGAATACCGAATGCATATGGACACGTAAACGTATAAAAGGGTTTTTGCCCGTTTTTATGAAGATACATTACTGTATTACCCGGATGGCGATAGGCTTGCCACCTATCACATTATGGGACTTAGTATCTCCGACTAGTCGTGGGTGCCCTGGTTTTCCCTCTGCCTACATCTTCGGGGATATGGTCGTGAAGATACTTTTTACATTACTGTATCTATATTACATGACCATGTCAGTCGCATTTGCAGGCTGGTGACGTTATGACTTGTACAAGGTATGTACGACATAGTGTGACCACAAGTGAAGTATTTTTGTGGACTGTTTTAAATGAATGTTTATAAAATTAAATGTTACAATCTCTCAATAATATTTAAAAACGCAATAATATTTAACCCTTAACTCCCTTGTGTTAAGATTTTGCTGGTCCTTTGAAGGTAACCCTGTATATGAGGTTTTGTGTGTTTTATTATGTATTAAATATAGCACGTAATATAATACACATAATACTAATTATGTATTTATTATAAACATTAATAATAATTATTATTTCTTTTAGACTTCATGCTTTACAAAAATGCAATACAGGAAGAAACAAAATACAGATTTCGTAAAACAACCGCCAGTAAACAAACTATAGAGGGTGTTCGCTCTCATTATATGTGCAGCCAGTCTGGGATATATGTCTACCAAGTATGTAACTTTTTTTATATTATGATGTTCTATAGTATTTAGCTTATTTTAGAGGAATTTCTAATGTTAATATTGCATCTCAATATCGTAATTACTAATACTAAATTAGAGATCAAAACAAAAAAAAATGACAACTGTGTTCAGTGTTTGCATAAATGTTAAAGGTAAAGAAAACAAATTTAAGCGCGCCCAAGTGACAGTCGGATTTCGAAGTCGAAGGGTTCCGTAGCAGCAATCATAAAGTTTTTTCAGTTCTTTCAGTTGATTTGATTAATCATTTCATATTTGATTTAAACTTAATTGATAGCGGTTACGGTTCTTAATTCTTATCACTTCTGCTATTCGCGCAGATTCTTACATTAAAGACACTATGTTAGAAGGCTTTTGCTAAACGGTTGCGTGATTTTAAACTGCACAGGGCCATCTTTTAACAATGAAACACAACTGTTTCAAGTGTGTTCAAAGACTACTATCTAGATTTCGCTCAAGCAAATTTACGGTGGAAGTTGACGTGGTAATGTACATCGCATATTATTATGTTTTTTAGTGTTATCGTCCTCTTATCTTAGAAGTTATAGGGACACATTTTGCCGATTTGAAAGTGTCTCTAGCGCAAACTATTCAGTTTAAAAAAAGTAACATAAGAAACTTTGTAATAATTTTGAAAGACGTATTCATAGATACCCCACATTTGGTATAAATAAATATAGATTTGATAAAAAAAAATGTTTTGAGTTTTTGTTCTGTCTACGGAACTCTAAAATTAGTATTTATCTATTTCAATGTGAAAACCTTAATGCGGTTCACACAAAACATCTACTTACAAAGTTTCAATAGAATTGTTCTTATAGTTTCGGAAAGAAGTGGTTATAACATAGGTACGGACGGACAGACAGACAGACAGACAGACATGACAAATCTATAAGGGTTCCGATTTTTTGCATTTGGCTACGAAACCCTAAAAACGAGCTTTCTAAAAAATATTTTCATATACTTATAAAAATAAGTATCTTCACGCCCATATCCCCGAAGAAGAGGGCAGAGGCACAACCATGGCACCCCCGACTAGCCGAAGACACTAAGTCCCACAATGTGATAGGTGGCAAGCCTATTGCCAATCGGGCACATTTCCAATCCCGAGCAACGTGTTTTTTTTATAAGAAAATTGGAAGAATCCAATTTTATTTTTGTTGCCCGATCGATCGAACCCGGGACCTCATGCAGTCAAGTCCAACAACTGAACCGCTAGACCACAGAGGCATACCTATATATATGTTTTCTATTTTCATAAGATGTAATGAGGGTCTCTTTTTAGCGGTATTTTATAAAAAGTATTAGATCTTTGATATCACTAGGTGCTACTATGTTATAAAAAAAATTGTGTGTGTACTTATGTACACGCGTTAGAAGTTATACTTCTTTGGCGTAATAAGATAAAAATATTTTTAAAATTTTTATCTTTTGCCTTATTTTACATTTGTAGACAAAATGACACTAACCATAGAAATAAAGAAATATTGTGAATACAGTTGTCAGTTCTCACAAAAAACATACGTAGATGTCCTTACTTGTACTTTGTTGGTACCTTTTTTGAAATACTAAAATGTCATTTATAGCTAACTTCATCATGTCGGTTTTTCGTGACGGTATTCGCGCGCATCGTAAAAATTACCCTCATAATTTTTTTCTAACGCGCCAAAAGAAGTATAACTTCAATAACCAGTTGCAGCACAGCAGTCTACCAGCATTGTTCTTATTGGTAAGGACATATAATATATGCCTCTGCTCGCCTCTTACGATCTATTTGGCAGGAAGAGAAATACTATACAGGACTGGACTAACACGGGGACAAACTGTAGTAATAGACGTTTAAAAATAGGGACTTCAGAATGTCACGTTTTGACGCAGATACTCGTAGTATTACAATTACTAGTGGTCGTCCATTGGTCGAAATTCGACCATAATAAATTTTAATATCTTGTTGATAAGAACGCCACCTTCATTTCTCAAGAACAACTACTTTGTTTCCATACTTTTTACTGCGCCATCTGTGATCTTTTATCGTTATCATCAATATATTTGTTTGTGTGTGTGTCAAATGCATGGTAGTGCGGGTAATTTTTTATTTATTGATTTAATGTACTTTATAAGCATTATTACTGAAAAATATTAGCGTTCTGATCTTCTCCTACACATTAACTATAAGTGTTCTAAATTTTATGCTCCTGCGTCCGCACAATTTTCGTAAAAAGGTGTCCAAAGTTTTGGCATCACATATTAATGTACAGATAATGTTAGTATTAATGTCGCTGAACAAATTGTTTTTTTCCTAGGGTAAAGGCAAACGTCCAGCGCCGGACCGGCAGATTTACAAAACGGGTAAGGCGTGCCCCGCGCACATGATCGTTACGGAAACCCTCGATAGGGTGCTGGTCACTTTCTATAAAACGCACGTCGGACATGGCAGTGAGTATTGAATCCATACCTGTCTAGCTACCATCACGTTTCATACCCTTTTGACGTGACAACGTCTTATAATTCAATGGAGCTGGCTGCACGCACCAAAAGACATGACTCATGCGGCGTTACCTCGCTCTGAGGCGTTCCATTTAAGGTTTGAAGCGCAAGCGAGAGCGCGGAACGAGCGACAAAGAGGCACAATCGATCTCTGTTCTTATGACGTTGTCACGTTCAACTATCGTCAGTAAACTGACTTTACAGACAAACGCTTTTTAAACAAACACGCCTGTTTCAACACAAAACCCTAGCGATTTGACAAAAAAATGTCAACGTAGGTCCTAGAAAGTCTAGATACTTATTCAAATTGAAAAAACCTAATAGGGGTTCCACACGGATAAAAACATTGATTTGTAACAATGTGGAATTTAGATTTAATCCAAAATTTGATTCAAACTTCAAACAAAATTCAAACAAAGTTTTGACCAAGGTCATCTCTGTGGAAGGCTTTATTGGGGCGTGTTCACAACCGTCGGGATGATGCTTAACACATTTTCAAAAGGGAAAGAATGATTACAAGTAAAATAAAGTAAATGAACTTTCGTTGAATTTTAGCGCTGCTTTTACACAAATTCGTTTGTTTTTTTTTAATTCTATGTCTAACAACCCGTCCTTTTTAGAGCCAAAATTGAGGGTTCGCGCTTGACTGTTACCTGCACACGCCTACTTTTGTAATTAATTGTAAGCCTTAAAACCAATTGAACAAACATACAACTTTACGATTTATCCATTTGGTTTCAAAGCTTCTGCAGGGTTACTCGTGAATCTCGTTTTCATGCAAGTTTGGAATTGGAATCGGATTTGTGGCATTTTGTACTATTGAACATAGTAATAGCGAGTTATTAAAGTTTATTTAATAATTTATGTCGTGTTAGTTACCTTACCTATAATTCAAAAACGGTTGAACCGATTTGGCTGAAAATTATTAGGGAGGTAGCTTAAAACTAGAAGGACACAGGAACTTTTGATAGCTTTTTTCTTAGAGGAAACTAGGAAAAATAACATATTGTAAATCTAAAGCAACTGGTGTGAACTGTTTAAATCTCAATGACCTTAATGTGCACTTTTCCAAACCACCTGTTGTTTTAGATAACGTCTGAAAATCGTTGACTTTATCGAAATTATTCTCTGTTCCACTTCCCTCATGCTCTTCTTTCTCTTTTGAACACGTCAGTGAGGAAGAAGTCAAGAAACATGTACTCGCAATTAGTTCCCCAGCGATTGGTAATGACGGATTGTGCTCTCGTATGTTTACACCCATTCTAGATGAACTTCTTCCTGTCCTAACTGATATTTTCAATCACTCTTTATCAACAAATACTTTCCCTTCGGTATGGAAAAAGGCTTATATTATACCTCTTCCCAAAACTGCAAATCCTTCTTCAGTTTCTCATTTTCGTCCTATCGCCATATTACCTTTTCTTTCGAAAGTACTCGAGCACATTGTTCATTCACAGTTTTCAAAATTTCTTAGATATAACAAACTATTACATGCGAACCAATCTGGGTTTCGTCCAGGGCACAGCACTGTTACAGCACTAATTCGTGTTTCCGATGATATACGTCAAGCTATGGATAAAAAACTTCTCACTGTTATTGTCTTCTTGGATTTTAGCAGTGCCTTTGATTCTGTGGATTTAGACGTTTTGTTGGGAGTTCTTAGATCCTTAAATATTTCTTCTTCTGTTTTAGATTGGTTGGGTTCTTATTTACGTGGCAGATCTCAGTGTGTTCTTTCGGGCGAATCATCTTCAGATTGGATTAAATTAAGTGCAGGTGTACCTCAGGGTGGTGTTCTTTCTCCACTCCTATTTTCTACTTTCACCAATGCGGTCACTTCAATTATTTCTTCTCACTTTCAATTATATGCAGATGATCTATAGCTTTACAGACATTTTCCAGTTGAGAGTATTATTCAGGCAATTCATAGTATGAATGAGGATCTGGAACGAATTTATGATTGGGCTAGTTCCTTTAGATTAATCGTGAAACCAATTAAATCTCAGGCCTTAATTATTGGTAGTCGTTACATGCGTGGCATACTTGCCAACTCAGATATCCCCGCTCTTCTGTACAATAATTCGCCTATAAATTATTCTACTACTGCAGTTAACTTGGGTGTAAATTTTACCTCCAATTTCTCGTGGAATCTCCATGTTAACAATATAAGTAAAAAGGTTCATCATGCTTTTCGTTCTCTTAAGCTCCTCCAAAATTTCCTTCCCTTTACAACGAAAATTTCACTTATACACACTCTAATTTTTCCTATAATAGATTATGCCGACACATGTTTTCTTGACGCTACTGAAGAACTACTTAGTAAATTAGAAAGACTACAAAATCTTTGCATTAGATTTATCTATGGTCTCAAAAAATTTGATCATGTCTCGAGTTAAAGGGCTAAGTTAGGATGGCTACCTATACGCTTACGTCGTAATTTTCATTTACTTTGTCTTTTATATAAGATCCTTTTTAATCCGAACTTCCCAAGTTATCTCCGTGATTCCTTTCAGTTCCTACATTCCACTGAATCCCCTTGTCGTCCTCATGTTAAAACCTTGTTACGTTTCCCTGTTAGTAATTCTGCTTTTTATTCTCAGTCATTCACTGTTCGTGCTGTTAAGCTGTGGAATGCTTTACCTGATAAAATTCGTGCCAGTGAAACATTATATGTCTTTAAAAAACTTCTAAAAGAGCACTATCTCTCACAAACATGATTTTTTTTGTTAATCTTCGTTTGTTTTTTTTTTACTTTGAATTTTCAGTTATTTATAGAATTAGGTATACTTATATAGGTTTATATTATCTACGTATGTATTTGTTCTTGTATTTTATATATTTGTTTAAGTATGTTTATATTTATACATTTATTTAGATGTTATATATATTTATTATTTTTTAAGTGCTTCAAAGTCAGCAAATCGTGTATCTACACTTGTCTACGTTTATGTTTGTTTCTGTTTTTCCTTTTTACGGGTCAGCTGGTAGAAATCTTTGTTGCTGGAGATAAGCTCGCCCATTGTACTGTATTATCTTTATGTTCATGTTTGTGATAACGTTTTATGTACAATAAAGATATTATTATTATTATATTTTTTTATACAAACTGAACGGATGAAAAGAACTTCGCTGGAATCCATAGTAAACTACAATTTATTATATAGAAATTATTGAATTTTTGCAACTAAGTGTCAACGATTCACTAGTTCTGTGTTCAAGAGTACGCACTAAATAACACCAATCCGATTCCAATTTTATGTAAATTTTAATCTCAAATTGAGGTTCAAGAGTAACTGGTAGCACTGATCCGTGATCCAGATGTTTTTATTTACCTTTTGAGCTTAGGTCTGTTCATTATTTGGAGTCTGATCTGTGACCCTGTTGTGGCCATATTTTTGTATGAGACCTGAGTGTCGAAGTCTGTTCTCTTAGATCTGTGTCATTAGTTGGATCGATTCTAGGGGTAGCAGCATGATCTGTGATCCTGTTTGGGTTATATTATTTTTAACCGTAACCGTTCTAGATTTAAGCACGTCCCTATTATAAATTTTAGCGTGTCCCTTTAATAGATTTTATCGTGTCTCTATTATTGGTTTTAGCGTGTCCCTATTATAAACTTTTGCGTGTCTCTATTATAAATTTTAGCGTGTCCCTATCACACAATTTGGTGTGTTCCTATTATGGATTTAAGCGCGTCCCTATTATAAATTTTAGCGTGACCTATTGTACATTTTAGCGTGTCCTTATTATAAATTCTAACGTGTACCTATTATTGATTTTAGCGCATCCCTATTATAAATTTTAGCGTGTCCCTATCATACAATTTGGTGTGTTCCTATTAAGGATTTAATCGCGTCTCTATTATAAATTTTAGCGTGACTTGTTATAGATTTTAGCATGTCCCTTTTATAGATATAAACTTTTTGCTATTTTGAATTTTAGTTTGTCACTATTATAAATTTTAGCGTGTCCCTATTATAAACCTCGAGAGCCAAAACGTCCAAAGTCGTCCGCGCCTCAGAATAAGCTTGCATTAGATGATATCAAAAACGAAGTACAAGAAGGAGAAGAGGAGGGGGGGATGGTGTGTGACACATGTGGTGCTAGATTGGTAGGGGGGGATAGGCTAAGGGCTCATGTCGCAGCTCATGGTTTGCAACTGTTCCCTTGTGAATATTGTGGACGGGTAAGACTTCTTAGCTTTTTCAGTCATAAGGGACAATGTCGGAACAAGATTATAGCTTTTTTAGTAAGTACAACGGGGAGATTGTATAGTTTTAGTGGTAGTTAATGAGTGTTTCTAGCAAGTTAATAGTTTTTACGTTTAGTAGCGTAATATTCAAATAATCAATGTAAGATTTAAACTAGATATTACCTTATATAGTAAGTAATAACTTTTTAGTTACTTTTTAGTTTATAGCACTTATGTATAGCGGTTCGAAAGTAGCGATAGCAATATGGTGTGTTTTTTGATCCGGATGGATTTTTTCGGATTAACACGAATCAGGCTGGATTTATCCGGATAAGATCGGATACTTAGTCATACTAGAATTTGTCAACGTTTTTCCTCTCATCATCCAATTACATATTTCACTGGTTCAGCTTTACTGGTTTTTGTGCAAATTTTATACATAAAGGATAGCGCCCACTGTTGACGGGGCGAAGCGTGTCGAGCCGGGGTACATCGCATTGCATAGCTCACTGATGCGGGTCGGGTCGCATCGCATCGGCGGATTTTTGTTACTCTGTACCAGAGTAGAGCAAACAAATAGAGGCGCCACTCGACTTTAAATATCGTCAAGTAGCGCAAGTGACGCCCATCTTGTAGTTAACATACGAATCGTGAAGTATGGAAAGTGGCACCTCTAGTAGTTGATATCGTAATTTTTGGTCACTGTAGCCACTGTAGGCCGCATCGTGTATGCGCGCGGGGTGTCTCGCGGAAATCCGCCGCGGAGAAACCCGCGCCGTTGCACCCCGGCGCAGTGGGCGTTGCTCCATACAAAGTATATGCAAGTGATCTAGGCGGATTATTGCGCTGCGATGCGCCCCGTCCCGGCCGTCTAAATGGGCGCTTTCCTTAAGGTAGCATAGCACAGCAAGTCAGGTATCACATGTTTCCCTTATAAAATATAACAAATTATTATGCAGGGGTTAGATATTTACTATGATGTGGGTAATAGTGTGGCCAGCCTGAAACACGAATTTCGGACTGCCCGTGGCCTTGTTAACGATTCCATAATCGGGAACTTTAGAGGGTACTTTACTTAACTGATGGCAGGCTTAACAGTGTAGGTAAAGCCTAGAATTCTAATAATGCCAAGTTAAAAATGTTTTTCTTGGTGATTTACTTATCAAAAGTTACCGGGTCCAAACAAAAGTAGAGCAAGGGTTTTAGTTTCTAATTTTATATTTTACGTCGGATCGATGCCGGACCCGGCGTTTTTTTACGATTTATTACGATTATGAGCCATGCCAATAACGTTACGTATGGATTTTTATATATGCACACACAGAAACATGTTATTAAACCTAAATTTATATGGTGTTTTTAATTTCAGTTATATCAAAATGTCGATTCATGGACACAACACATTCGAGTTGAGCATTCTAAAGGGTTTTA
Source organism: Calephelis nemesis (assembly GCA_002245505.1). Lineage (NCBI taxonomy): Eukaryota > Metazoa > Arthropoda > Insecta > Lepidoptera > Riodinidae > Calephelis > Calephelis nemesis. The sequence goes on from NJDD01005298.1 coordinate 28,239, forward strand.
ATATAATAATATTACTCGATACTCTCTGCCTACCCCGTGAGGGACTTGGCGTGAAGAAATGTATATTTTAATTGATAATAGTGGCTATTCTGTTATTCGAGAATACTTTGATTTCTCTTTTTTCATGCTTGTACCAAAAGGAAAAGAAAGAGCTGAGACACATTTGGTAACTTCAGATTAGTTTATATGAAACATGTTGGCCTCATAATGTATTAAAACATGTCCTAAAAATGTTTTAAATTCATTCCATTTTTA